>PVIY010000512.1:0-90572 GCA_004026745.1 Myrmecophaga tridactyla | reverse complement strand
GGACCCATGTTCGACCCTCACCCCCCTCATCCTACCCCTTAAAAGCTTCCCCCAAACCCAGGCTCGGGGCTCTCTGTTCCTGCATGTTCAGTGAGCCCCACGCATGTGTGGAAAATAAACCCCTTGTGTGTTGCATGAGAGAACGTCTCTTGGAGTCCTCCTTTGCTGACAAAACTCTCGAATTCTTACAATATGGCTCAGCCACGGCTGGCCTGCCCCGGCTGCTCCACTGAAGTTTGAAATAGTTTGCATTAACCCTTTCAGTTCTGTAGATGTTTTCCCCCTCCCTCTGAATCTCTATCAAATCTCTAGCAAAAGTAAAAGTCCCACAACATGCTAGATGTAGACCTGGCAAAGCCCTCGATGAGTGGATAATTTGGTAAAATACCTTTTGCTAAAATCTTACCTGGGAAATCAGAGAAAGAACTCCATATGAACAGTACAGAAAATAAAAGTTCTGTGCTCGTATTTAAGAAAAACAAAAGCAAAACCTCTGAGAACCGCAACAGAGTTCCCTCCTCAGCCTTGGACGGTAACAGAAAGGTATTTACTCACGTGGACGCTGCAGCCTGAGTAGTCTCACAGCCGTGTGGCGGCCTCCGTGGTTCCAGCGGGAATAGTTTGTCCTTCCTGCGGAAAGCCTGGTTGGAGAATAAACTGGAAGGCGTTTCCGGCGTGATTTAGTCAGAGAAGGGAGTTTTGCACTGGTTGCCAGCAGGCAGTCTACAGCGCAGGAAGCTTCGGGCTCTAGCTGGTAGTGAAGATGCTCCCCCTCCCCCGATGGCCGAGTCACTGAGACTGTTCAAACTGTTCAGTGCCTGGGTGAAGGGGACTCTTCAAAACAGACAACAGTGAAGGTTTAGAAAGAACGACCCGAAGAAGGAAGAGGAGCTGGGGAGCCTCTACCCCGTAACCAGACTCCCCTGTCCTTATCTGGGTTTTATCCCTACCCCCACTGTCTGGACTGTCCCAGGATAAAGCTCCTATTGCATTACAAAGGCTGTGACCTTTCATGGGGCTCCCCGTGGAGTCCCCACTTAGCCAGAGTCCTCCCCGCTTCATCGCACCACATCCACATTTGTTGGCAAATTTATTGGACCTCGATGAAGGTGACCTGTACCTGTATATTGACCCTTGGTGGTATGGCAGGCCCAACCCATGTTCTATCCCAGGGTGGGGGTCAGAGGTGGGGGGTCAAAGAAGGCCAATAGCGAGCTGCTTAACCATAAGGGGTGGTTGAGGCTCCTCTTCCACAGTCTGCTCCTTGGAACCTGCAAGGAATCCCTGCCAGTTGCTCACTGACATAGGGGTTGAGAGGGTTCCAAAATGTAAGTAAATAAACCTCTTTTGTTTTTCTTTCTTGTGGTTTTCTCATGCTTGCTGGTATAATGGCATGGAGACATTGCCTCCAGGGAGAGAACAATTAACAAGTTAATTAGAATTGCAAAACCTTGTTTTACACTGAGAAAATAAATGACGTTCCTGAAAAGTTTTATATCATTGTATTCAATCCACCCTGAGCTCCTTGGAGTCCATAATGTCCATATCCCACAAGGTGTAATCAAGTGTCTTAGTTGTTGTGCTGCCTCAGTGTTGGTCTTCACATGTCATTGTCACAATCCATATATAAAGAGAAGGAAAACAGTACCTGACACATGTGGCCATTGTGAAGCTTGGGTGGGAACAAATTAAAGAGCTCAGAATAGTACCTGTATTCTCTTCTAAAGCTTTTATGGTCTATTCTGAATTTTTGAAACCCCATGAGCAAGTCTCAGAGTAACAATTTGCCCTATGAGTGTCCCCTCTTTATTCATTTTACCACAGTTCTTACATTAGAGCTGTGATTTGTGTGATTCATCCATGTTTTTCCATCTTCCTCTTTGCAGTAGAGACAAAACAAAAGAAATTACTTCTCTATGTTCCTGCTATTGCTGTATGAAATTATACTATTTTTCATGGGAAGCACCTGGGAGAATAGGAATGAATCATTTAATTTAAAGATAAATGATAATAATCTGCAGATATAGTAGTGTTGCAGCAGGAGTATGCTGAGCCCATGACCCAAGGCTGAAGTTTCAAATCTATATTTCACTTGTAAAACTACCAACTTGTAAAGCTACCAACATTCTCTGAGGTGGGTGTGTCATTGTTCCTCTGTATAAGAATAAATTGCTAGACTGCCAATACATACTTAGTGGAAACTATTTTTCATGCAACCAGTATGCACATATTTTACTACCAATTGAGATCATTCCATAGAAGAAACAATCTCTTCAATTCAGACTTATCTGATGTTTTGAAGACTGTAAAATCCTACAAGCCTCAAGTATTCTAGACATTCAAAGAAGTGAATTATCCAATTTCATTATGGATTTGGCTATAAATAGGATGTGTTTCAGCTATTTTTAAATAAATTCAGAGTAAGGACATTTGTTTCCAAAAGGGAATATTGTCTTTTATTTTTTTAATAGTCTTCTGAAATTAATAAAAAAGGTACTCTGTATTATTTTAATAGCAAACATTTTGGGTAATGACACTCAGTTTTATGATTCTCATATGTTTTTATTTGTTTACATATAAAAGTAAATATGTCTTTCCATTCAAATGTATTGTTTAAAATTAGTTTTAAGCACTGAAGGTGTGAATGGCATTTTACTAGCGGCTGAATATGCAGCTGTGAGAAAAATATATGTCCTTCCCTTCCTGACTTTTATGTCTAAATATCCAAACATTTGATTAATTAAACATTGTGTTAATATTTGCACATGTACTGCAGAGTGTTAGCAGAGACCTAAACTTTGGCAAAAGAACTGTGGTCTCATCTGAAGGCTTGTTTTAGGGAAGATACGCTTCCAAGCTCATTCACCTGGTGTTTGGCAGCATTTACTTCCTATTAAACCAAGTGTAAGATGGAGGACTTTGGTCCATGGCTGTTGGCTAGAGGTTATTCTCATTTCCTTGCCACTTCTGTGCTCACACATGGAAGTTTGCTTCATCCAGGTTTACAAATTGAAAAGGAAAAAGAGTCTGCTTGCAAGTAGGAATTCACAATCTTTTGTAGCCCAGCATAAGAAGTGATTAACTATTCTTTTGCTATATTCTCTTGTATTCACCTAGGTCTCAATCAAGGGGAAAGGATTACATTAGAGTTTGAATTCCAGGTGGCAGGGATCATCGGATATACTTCTGTAAGTCTGCCTACCATCCTGTCTTTCACAAACCCTGCTTCACATAGGTTCAGCCAGCAATCAGATTCCCTGCAGACCCTTCGGTACTCCTAATGAGTATTTCTCTCCATTGTGTTGTGGCTGCTTTAGTTTTCATTGCTTCCCCCAATTTACATTACAGAATGATCATGTTTTAATCTCAAGACATCCCCTGTGTCAGAATCCCCTAGAATCTTTATTTTCTGGCACATCCTTAGTCACATTGACTCTGGAAGAAGTTAAGAATTCACACCCTGAAGTCAGATCCTGGATTCACATCCTATATCTGTATCTCATTAGCCAGGAGAGTTTGCACAGATTATATGGCTTCAACATTCCCTCATAATACAGAATTCCCAAGCAAGTACTGCCACTTCTCTGAGTGGAAGCCCAATGACCCATTTAACTGCACTGCTCAATTCATAGATATTGAGGGTCCATCTTCAGCCACAGTGGCCCAGCAAGGGGATCCTCCAAGTAGAAGAAAAGAGGGAGCAGAGTCAAGGGCCTTAGCAAAAATCACTGCTTCTCCTTGTAACTATGAAGCAGAGATAATGCTTAAGGAGACAAATGGAACAACTTCATGCAGAGGTTTAGCTCTGACTCCTACCACATAGTAGCAGAGCCTGGGAAATGATGCATGCAAAAGGGAACTGGTCCTTGATTTGAGTATTTACAAGGTCAACCCTGTACCTCTTTTTACTCTGCGACAGCTCCTTTTGAGATCCCAGCCCCATGAAATCTTAAGAGTAGGGTAGCAGAGAAAGCAGCTGATGTCAGTTCCTCTCCTGAAGGGGAAAAGGGCTTTCTCTCACTCTCAGTGACCCCCACACACCAGAGTTGGCTAATGAGTGAATAATGAATTGGGGAGGGGCTGTGAAGGGGAAAGGGCTACATTGTGGCAATATTCCTTGGAAGGTTGAGTGCATTTGTGTGTCATTAAACTATGTTTACAGAAGAGGCAAGTTTTCCTTACTCAGACCGTGTATTTATGGGGGCCCTAGACATAATTATAAACATGAAAGCCCTCTAACAGACACCACTTGCTTGTGAATATTTAAGACTCTAAAAATGCTCCTTTGACCAGCATCTTGGCTGAAGGGAGGTATGTTTCACTTCAGAAGTATTGATCTGACAGCAAAGGAGTGGGGGGTTGTTTGAATGTTAATCAAACCAGATAACCTTGGGGAGCTTAATGCCTTCTATCAGAAGTTACCAGGATAAAGTCCTGTATTTCCCTCTTCTAAGCTTCTAGCAGGTTTGACAGGTGGTTGGGAGATAGAATGGTTCAATTTAAAGAATAGATTGAAGAGAAGGGGTATTCTTCCTGGTATGTATTGAGATGTCTGGGGTATGAAATATCCAATGGACATTCTTTGTCCTCCTCCCTTCCACAGATTTTCATATTGGCATCTCATGGACAGTGGGCCAAACTAGTAGATTAAGCTTTGGGGTGACTTTCCCAAATCCATCAATCTGACCAAGGGACATGCATAGGGGCTGGGCATAGATCAAGAGCTCTTTTAAGTGTTTGGCAAATGATTATTATTGGGCAATGTGAATATCTGAAACTAGTGGAGGGAGTCCTGTACTCTCCTCATCATATTGAGCTGCTGACCCAGCTAAAATACCTGAAGGCAGCATGAGAAATTAGACTGTGTCAGAGGGTAATATGTGCGGGAGGAGAGAGGACAGACCCATATGCTCAATAGTCTTGGGTCTGGGATCTTTTTTTCAGACACCTTGGTTTCTTTATTTATTTATCTGTGCATTCATTGTTAGAAAGAATGCCAGACTTGTAAGAGAATAAACACTCACTTGATTGTGGAGAATAAAAGAATTTATTCATGATCTTGCAAGAATGGGTGCCCAGGTGAAAAATGCTGGCCAGTGCACTGAGAAACTGAAAACAGCGATATTTATCTTCTAAGCCTAACCCACGGGTCCCTCCTCTGTTTCTGCTGATTGGATACTCCAGAGGTTACAGCCTATCCAAGTATTCTAACTAATTCAAATTTCTGGTGAAAATTTCCTGCTTTTGATTATGTTTCATATTTCAATGACCCTGGCCATTACTTATTTAAACTTGTTTCCACCTATTTGGTCCCAATTCTAGTCTTACATCAGAAGTCCTCTCCTTTGCTGCCTGCAAAACTGGTTTAGAGTTGTTCTGCAGCTCTATCCTGTGCCATCTTGTGTGAAAGTTAAACTTAATTTTCTTACAAATCCTCCCTCTTTCTTTTTGAACTCTTTTAGTTTTCATATTTTAGTCTTTCTTCAAACTTGATAAGAGCCTTTCCACAATTTTCATCATAGGGATCTTCCTTTTTAAGGGAGTACAAAATATTTTGCCTGTACTGAATAGGCATTTGCTTGGTTAAGGCAGCCTCAATAAGTCTCTGAACTAACCCTTGGGCATATGGGATAATGCAGCACCCAAGTGCTGTGAGTACCCCAGCTATGGTGATTAAAGAAGTTAGCATGGACAGTGCCAACCCTTTCCATTTCCTAGACCAACTTTTTAACCATTCCATGAGGGGGTTATCAGTGCCTGAATTTTCCAACAATTCCTCAGATAAGGCCATCAAGCCTTATAAAGTTCTGGTGATAGTTCTATCTGGATCTGTATTATGGGGGATAACTGTCCAACTACCCTAACTACCCCTGACCATAACACAAATAAATGCCTCCCTTGTCAGCTGATATAATGTCTGGGGCCATCCTACTCTCCCATGTCATGTGGCTAGTAGCATCTAACTCTTCTAGTAGTCCCTTAAATCTTTGCTGATTAATCAAACCCATATTTTTCTTGATGGTGATCCACCAGAATAAGAATGACTCAAACCTTGCAGCTACATGATTCATAACCTTAACTCATCTGAGATTCTCCTTGGCATTCCTGTCATTATAGGAACCAAGTAAGCATCTTTCATTTTTCATTGAGTTAGAACTTCCTTCTCCCTTTCAAATGCAAGGGTGAATGGGATGGCCAATTGGACAAGAGCACAGACCACCTTCCACTTCTCGCATAATACTGGTTGAAGTATATCAGGTACTGATAACCCCCTCATGGAATGGTTAAAAAGTTGGTCTAGGAAATGGAAAGGGTTGGCATTGCCCATGCTAACTTCTTTAATCACCATAGCTGGGGTACTCACAGCACTTGGGTGCTGCATTATCCCGTATGCCCAAGGGTTAGTTCAGAGACTTATTGAGTCTGCCTTAACCAAGTCAAAGCCTTGCTTGGGGTATGGTTAAACCACAGGAATTGCCGGTGCTATCCTCAGTTACATTCCATGCTTGGATACATGAGGCCATGAATGCAAGGTCCTGGAGCCCTTCCTCCCATCTAGAGAGACAGGCAGAATGGTTTCCTGGACTGAGACCAGAAGCCAGTATGGCTTTGACTTTTCTGCCCCTCATTGGATGGAAGAGAGAGGACAATGTACTACAATTTTCACTAGGAGTAATATTTGGAAAAAGGAGTACCATGCATTTGAACTCCTTTTCTTGTTCCTCCATACCGATAAGGAAGGGAATGGCAAGAGCAGTGGGTCAGCTTGTTGTGCAAGCATAACCACTGCTTTTGTCCAGACTTTGGACTGTGTATTTATCTGATCCACCCTGCCCAGGCATTTGTATCTCTCTATCCTGTCTCTGTCTCTATGGTTTGTTATAATTTTTTTGTTCTGTTCACCCTAACAACTTTGGGATCATTCTGTATAGGGAAACTAACCTCTAGCTGAATGTCCTTAGGTACTTTTGAAGAGTTAACTGGAGAGGGCATTATTGGTTTTGGGGACAGGACTTATATCCTGAACTTTCTTAGAGGGTCTTTTCCAGTGAGGACTCCCTTAACCTATATATTCTATCAATTACTACTGTATCTCTGCTGCTGCCCCCTGCTAAATGTTGTGTGCTTTCTTGATGGTAATCACCACCAGATTACACAGTCTTTGGGTCTGTAAAATTAACCCATGTTCACAGTCCATCCTTGAAACTGGGTAGTCCATCATACTTCATCCCAGGAGGGGCAAGGAGAGGCTCAACTGTAACACCCTCCTACTGGTTCTGGACACAAATACTTATTTTCCCTACTCAATTGCTGTTGATGCATTTAGTCTCATCAGACTATTACATGGCAAGTATTAAATGTTAGACTTGGAAGACAGGACCCCTTCACCTCCCAGGATGCAATCTACCCCTGGCAAATATTTCAGAAAGCCTCTCTTACTATAAACTGCCCTAGCCTGGCCTCTCCTTCATCCTCCATCAGCTGCTCTCTTGCAATAACATCCCATTACTCAGACTCCAATCTCTAGCAAATGTATTCTTGTGTAAACTCTCCTTATTTACAGTGCACGCTCTGACATTTATAACCCTGCCTGCCTAAGGCAGTGTTTTATTTTTTTTGTTTTATTTATTTATTTATTTATTTTTAAATACCAAAAACACCAAACAAATGCAAACATTCTTATTTTGATCATTCCATTCTACATATATAATCAGTAATTCACAATATCATCACATAGTTGCATATTCATCATCATGATCATTTCTTGGAACATTTGCATCTATTCAGAAAAAGAAATAAAATGAACACAGAAAAAAAAATTTATACATACCATACTCCATACCCCTCCCTTTCATTGATCACTAGCATTTCAATCTAAATTTATTTTAACATTTGTTTCCTCTATTATTTATTTTTATTCCATATGTTCTACTCATCTGTTGACAAGGTAGATAAAAGGAGCATCAAACACAAGGTTTTCACAATCACACAGTCACATTGTGAAAGCTATATCATTATACAATCATCTTCAAGAAACATGGCTACTGGAACACAGCTCTACATTTTCAGGCAGTTTCCTCCAGCCTCTCCATTACATCTTGAATAACAAGGTGATATCAACTTAATGCGTAGGAATAACCTCCAGGATAACCTCTCAACGCTGTTTGGAATCTCTCAGCCATTGACACTTTGTCTCATTTCACTCTTCCCACTTTTGGTCAAGAAGGTTTTCTCAATCCCTTGATGCTGAGTCTCACCTCATTCTAGGATTTCTGTCCCACGTTGCTAGGAAGTTCCACACCCCTGGGAGTCATGTCCCACATAGACAGGGGGAGGATGATGAGTTTGCCGTTTTGTTGGCTGAAGAGAAAGGTCACATCTGAGCAACAAAAAAGGTTCTCTTGGGGGTGACTCTTAAGCTTAATTTTAAGTAGGCTTGACCTATGTTTTGTGTGGTTAAGGTTCATATGAATATACCCCAAGGCTGGGCACGCAGTAAGGCAGTGTTTTAACTTTAAACTTTACTAATGGAAAACTTCCAACTCCAAAACTATCCCCCTATTTCTGAAAACTTATCAACAGAGACCTGCTTAATCTTTGCCCTCCCCCAACTCCCTAACCCTAGGCCTTAAAAACCCTATCCCCTGCTACCTATGGGTGTCTGTTTTCTCTCTCTCTCTTGAAATTCTGCCTGGGTGGCTCTGTTTCTCCCTGAAATAAAACCTTTGCCTAAACCCTTTTATCCCACCTCCTATCTGGTGAGTTTGCTAAGTTTGCCTTTCATCAAACTGTACAGTTTGGGACTTTAACCTTCAGTTACATTCACATTCAATGTGACAGGACTTGTTGCATCCCCAGTTTGGAACATTATGACTAGTATAACTATTTTCATTTTTAAATTGGGCCTTAGATCCCTCATTTCTCTTCCTTGGGTAAGACTCTTCTTTGGCCAGGGTCACTATTGACTATATTAGATTAAAATAAAGAATCCAACCTCCAAATCCAAAAACCCCTTCTTCCCTCCAACAGTTGTCTCTTTAATGTAATTTTTAAAGGGTCCAAAGTTGGAGTTATTTCCCAGGAATCAGACTGGGTTGTTGCATACTTATCATCTGGCTCATGTATTGGTCCTTTCACTTAGATTTAGTGAGTTCAGGTTTTCTCTGCCATCCAGATGGCCATTTCAGTTGTCAACATCCTTACCAGGCTGGTTGAAGTTTGTACTCTCTCCATGATTTGATGAGAACTTAACTGCTAGGTTGGTGTTGATGGACAGCAAATTCAAGAGGTGGGGTCAGGGCCAGCAAGCCAAGGTGCCTGAGGGATGACAGAGTAGAGGACAAAACCAGTATACAATTCTTAAGGAAGAGGTCCTTTACAAAGTCAGCTACTGGCATGTTCTGTCCTAAGGCAAAATTCTCCTTTGACTCTGGACCTGTAAAACTCAGAATAAGTTATTTGCTACCAACATACAAAGGAGGGATAGTCATAGGATACATATTCCCATTTCCTTAAGGAGAAATTGGAAGGAGCACAGGGGTCATCAGACCAAAGCAGTTTTGAAAATCTGCAGTGCAAACTCCATTAGACTTCAAAGTCTAAGAGTCATTTATCTTCAGGGCTTTGAAAGTGGCAGTCCCACCCTTTCCAAGGGTCTATGCAGCAGCTTGTCTCTCTCCAAATGCAACCCTGGAGAGCACTGCCAAGACCACACCCCTCTTGGCTCCGACTTCTCCAAGTATCAGGCTGCACCTAGGCCTTCTGCCCTCTCTGGGGCACATGCCCAATCCATCCACTTCATGGCAGCTAGGCTCCCCCAATCCCCAAAGAATGCACTCAACCCTCTCCAAGGCCTGGGGTGACACCACTTCTCCACCATTAGGTGAAAGACCCATCCTCTGCTTCTGGGGCAAACTAATTTTCTCCAAGTGCTTGAGTGGGTCTGCTCTCCCAGGTCAAGGCCTCCTAACTTCAGACCCCAGCCTCCATAGTTCTGTCCCTGAAACCATTTTTCCTCCAATGAGTCCCTTCCCTGTCCCTCCCAGTCCTGACTGGCAGTGGCCACAACATTCTCACTGGCTTTCTATGTAGTAGTCTCAAGTCATGCCCATCAGCCAGTCCCATGGGCATTATCAGGTCCCTTCCCAACAAGTTACTCACAGCTTCTGGAATGTATAGCAGGGAGCTTATAATTTGGTTATCTTTCAAACAGATATTAGTAGATTTGAAAATGGGGAATTTAAATCTTTCACCTTTTACCACTGAAACTGTGAGGGAGCTGCTAGAGAATTTGATCCCCTTTGGGATATGGGTCATAGAAGATTGAACTGCCTCAGTGCCCACCAAAAATGTAATTTCCCCCTTATATGGGCCCACCTTTAGATCTACCAAAGGCTTCCAGTGGGCTCTTGAGATGAGGAGACTCTGACCTCCCTAATCCTCAAAATTCATCAAGGGTATCACCTGACCTCCATTCTTTAAACCCAGACATTCCATTTTGAAATGACCAGGTTTCCTACAGTGATCTGCTGAGTCCTGTGCCCTCCTTGCTCCTTTATCCCCTGGGCCCAAACCATTTCTCTATCTCACCTCTGCTTCTCTCCTCCCTGCTTTATCTTTAATCCTTTTTGACCATGTGGTCGACTATGCTCAACATGACATTAGCTTGTTGCTTCTGCTTTCCTTTTCACTTCTCACAACCTATTATAACCAATGGCATGGCAGGGGAAGCTGCCCAGCCAAGTGACTTGGTTCCTGCACTTGGCAGGTAGCCTGGGGAACACCCAGGCAGTGTTTGTGCAGGGGCCTTGGCCTAGCCTGGCCTGGCCTGTTCCTGCTGTCCCATTCCTGACACTGGTCCCCATCCACAGAGGGCCAGCAGCTGTGAAGTCTTGGGAGCCCAGGGATGGGTGGAGGGGTTTGGGGACTTAGAGGAGGGGGTTGGATGGGTGCTGAGCACATGCTGTCAGCCCCACTGCCTCTGAATCCCTCATCTGCTCAGTGGCTCTGGTTTGCCTGCATTCCTGAGCTCAGTAGAGACTGTGGATCTCTCCTCCATGCAGTAGTGATTGGCATGCATCTAATGGTTACAGAGCTGCCAGGGTCAGCATGTGTCCCATGGCCACTGCAAGCAGGGCCAGTTCTCAGCAACTCTTTTCTGCTTCACTCTTGGGTAGACAAGACCCTTGGTAACTGGCACCTATGAGACACCTAGTGACTATCTGATTTTCTTGTACTGCATCTCCAGAGCAGATTTGAAGCTGAGAGCTCCCCCATATCCTTTCACAGCTCTGACACTGAGCAGTTCTGAGCACTCCCCACTCACCTGCTCCCTACCTCCCTCTCATACAGCACGTTGGAGCAGAGAAATAACAGACAGAAGCCCATGCCTGTGCTAAAGAAGGAACAAATAATCTTACATCTAAAATAAAATATGGAAGCAAAGAAAGGAGCCCAATTGAGTCTTGAGGGCTGCCATCACAAGTGAAGTTGAATACAGCCAAACATCACAACTAAAACACACTTGGAGTCTTTCTCAATAACTCTCCTAGTGGTATATCCCTCTACCCATCTATTTTCTGGATCTTTTTCTGAATGTCAGCCCAAGACTTCCTTACATCCTTGGGCCATAGGACTATCAGGGTCCATTCTTGAATATTTCTTTACCTGGTCACTCAACTTTTGCAGGTAAGCAGAGGAAAATTTGTTTAAGTTCGTTCCTCAAAAAAAAAAAAAAAAGAAATACTCCCAAAATTTTGCTAGAAAAGATGCATTTTCAGTTTAACCAAGAATCCCTTGTATCTCTTTTAATCAACCAACCTCTGAGCCAAACCTCTTTTAGCACATACAACTTTGAAATAATTCTAATGAACCAAAGAGACAAAACTAGAAAATTACCAGAATATCAGTAACTCTGGGTAGGTTCTTCAAGTTCCTTTTAAGGACTAAAAATATAGATATAAGTTCAGACCAGTTGTATAACTGATTTCCTCTGGTCCAATAGGTATTTCTCTCAGATGGTATAGGAATTCAACAGGTCTATATTCTTTCACCTTTTTTTCCTCAGGAGACCCCAGAAATGGAAAATTCCACAAATCTTTTTTTCACACCGTTCAAACTCCTTCTTCAATTGTTGGTGGGTTGTCACAGGTGGTGCCATTGGCCCTGATTGCTTCTCCAGCAATTGGGCCTTCAGGATCCACCAGTCTCTGCCCCAGGGGAGAATCACAGGGTAGGGGAAGGTTCAGTAAAGGATCCCAGGCTTTATCTTCTAAGAATTTAGCCTCTGGCTCTGGGGTTTTGATCTTTACAAGAGAAAGAGGGGTGCCCCATCCCTTTAACCAACAGAAGGCATAATCTGACTCCTCTTTAGAGAAAGACTCTTTTCATTAACATAAAGCACAAAGTCAGCTCTAAGCCAATCCTCATCTGCCCTGTATTTTGGCTAGAATATATTGGGTGGCACAATGCTTTCTTTTGCCCAAACATACATTTTCCTTTCCCTTGGTCCAATTACTAATGGTCCAATGTTCCAACACTCTCTTTATGGACTATCCAGAGGAATGTTCCCAGGGACTCTATAGGTACACCCTTCCTTTTTCCCTGGTTGGATGACTGCCTCTGCCCATTCTGAATCTTGCTGGGTTCCTTTGTCTCAGCACCATCTCACTTTGTCCAACTCTAGCCCTTTCCCTTGCAGGAGAAGGGAACCATGGATTGGGGCTCCACACTTGCTTGCTCAATGCCAGGCTCATCAGAATTCATCTCAACCACCAAGTTGATACTTAATAATGTTTTTCTTACCTTGGTCTATGCACAGAGTTTCCTGGTCACTGTAAGGTAGATTTTCTCTTCTCCTTTTCTCCTTCACACTGGGCAGATGTAAGCATCTGATCTTGGGTCTTTCTGGCTGACAGAGGTGGGCCCCCCAATGGTGGAGTCTGAGACTGCTCAATCAGCAGGGTATGCTTTCCCTTTGTCCTCCATGGGTATCCTCTTCTGAAGCTTCAGATCCCAGATAAGCTCCCAAATTAATAGAAAGAATGTCATACTTGAAAGAGAATAAACACTCATCCAATTCTGGAGAATAAAATAATTTATTCACAATCTTGCAAGAATGGGTGCCTAGGTGAAAAATGGCACCCAAGCACTGAGCAACTGAAAGCAGTGATATTTAATATATCTCCTAAGCCTAACCTATGGGTCCCTCCCCTGTTTTTCCACTGAATGAATACTCCAGAGGTTATAACCTATCCAAACAGTCTAACTAGGCCAAATTTCCAGCAGAAGGTTCCTGCTTTTGACTAAGCTTTATATTTCAATGACCCTGGCCATTACTTATTTAAGCTTGTTTCTATCTACTTGGCACAAATTCTAGGCTTACATCAGAAGTGCTCTCCTTCCTTGTTTGCAAGGCTGGTTTGAGTTGTTCTGCAGTTCTTTCCTGTGCCATCTTGTGTGAAAGTTAAACTTAATATTTTTACATTCATCATTCTATCATTCACTTTATAATTTCCCCTCCTGCCTTCTTACCCACATTGATCCCACTACATGTAATTTTTATAATGAGGCAACATCTCTAGAGGGAAACATAAGTAAATAAGGATGCATACAGAGTGAGGATGGCAGACTGATGATGACATGTGTTTGGGAAAAGGGGCCAGGATCACATAATCATGTGGCTGAGAAACTTCTCATCAGTTATCACCCTTTTAATCTTCAATCAGTAAAGCTAAAATATCAAAATACAGTTCTCAGAAGAGACATCATCAAATCTTCTCATCCCCACAAACATACCAGAGTTAGGGTTTGTACAGCCTCTGGGTATCAAATAAAAAAGAAACTAAACTGAATGAACACCATAGGTTAAAATCTTGACTACCAACCAATATAATTTAAAAATTAACAAAGGGATACATGGAGCCATGAAAATTTGATTTTTCTGACCACTTAAAATGGGACTTTCAAGATAATCCAAAAGCTGCAAGGGATACCGGAGAGTCACTTGTTGCACATCAAAGAACAATACTCTCTCTCTCAAAAGACTGAAGGACCCAGCACCACATAGTGATTACTGTTCAATATTCTGACCTTAACTAAATCCAAGACACTTATGCTCTCAAGAAATGCTTATGGAGTGAGTGAAATCTTGGATAAGTAGAAGGTCTACAAAAGCAAAGATGAGACAGACAAGAGCCAAAAACTGTTCTAAAACATTGAACAGTGTGCAAGAAATATGATTCCCAGCTGAACCTATGTGAAGCTAGTCCTTCAAAAGGATCAATAAAATTGACAAATCTTTAGCTCAACTGACCATAAATAAAAGAGAGTGCACTCAAATAATGCAAAATTAATACAAATAGAAATTAAAAAGTAAACATCACTCTTTATAGAAATAAAAAAATTATTATGGAATTCTAAGAACAGAACTATTGAAAAATTGAATGGCTTAGTTGAAATGGACAAATTCCCATAAAGACAGAAGCTACTAAAACTGATGGGAGAAGAAATATTCTGAATAAATTTATAACAGTTGAAAAGTTTGCTTTAGTAATTAACTAAAATTTACCTTCAAAAAATAGCCCAGGTTCAAATAGTCTCACCAAGGAATTATGCCAAAATTTTAAAGAAGAATCAGTATGAATTACTTGCAAGTCTTCCAAAAAATAGAAAAAGGGGAACATTTCTCAACTCATTTCATGATACCAGTAACACATGATGACACAACTACCACAGGGAAAGAAAAAATATAGGCCAATATTTCTTATGCATATGGATGCAAAAAATTATAACAAAATACTAGCAAGCTGAATCCAGCAACAAATAAAAAGAATTATACACCATGACAAATAAGGTGTATCCCATGAATACAAGATTGGTTAATCATGGATGAAAATCAGAACATTTTCTTCTAAGATCAGATACAAGACAAAAATGCCCATTTGTTTAAGTTTGCTGATGCATTCAGAAAGCAATATACCAGAAATGAAATAGCTTTTATAAAGGGAATTTATTAAGTCAAAATTCACAGTTCTAAGGCTAGAAAAAAGTCCAAACTAAGGCATCCAGAGAGAAACATCTTCATTCCAAAAACGGGCGGATATCTGTCACATGGGAAGTCACATGGCTGGTGTCTGTATCCTTTCCTGGTTTCCAGTTTCAAATGGCTCTCTCAAACTCTGTAGATACTTCTGACCTGTCTTGCTTGGAATCTCATGGGAAGGCAAATGGAAATGTCTGCTGGGTTCTTCATCTCTAAATGTCTGTGTTTACATAACTGCTCACTCTGTCCACACTCCAAGCATCTCCAAATGTCTGCATCTACATCACTTCTAAGCTTTCTCCAAAATGTTTGCCATTTTAAAGGACTCCCATAAACTAATGAAGACACACCCTAAGTGAGTTGAGTCACACCTCCATCTAGTAAAAGAATCACACCCACAATCATGTAGATTACACTTCCATGTAAATAATCAAAAGTTTCCAAACTAAGCAGTGGGTCTGCCCCCACAAGATTGAATTAGGAAAAAGAACATCGCTTTTCTGGGGAGCATACCATGTTCAATCCAGCACACCATTCTTACCACTTCTGTTCAGCATTGTACTGGAGATTCTGGCCATGGCATTAGGCAAAATAAAGAAAGTAAAGCCACTCTTATTTCTTCAATATTTTTTCAATTTTTAAATATTTATTGGAATATTCAATTGTAATAGAACAATTACGTTTATATTGAAAACCCTTCATGTTTGGCACATTTATGCCATTGAGTTCTTAATATTTGTGAATCCTAGTCTCCCTGAAGGATCAGATAGATGTTATGGACCCTCTCCCTACTTATACAAATATGCAAACAAAAACAGATATGCTACAGCTAACCTCAGGTGTTCATTTCCCCCCTTGAATTCCAAAGTGCAACCTGTTAACATTTCTTGCATTTCACACTTATAATGAATTTTGGAGTGGGGGACAAGAAAGGAAAACTGATTGATCTGAAGAGGGACCAGAAATCATGTCAATTTCTGCACTTTCCCTAGTGAGCACACATGAAGATTCACTTTCTAAGGTGAGCATTCTCCCTGAACTTTCTCTCAGGCTTTTCTTTATTGGTACCATTTAATACAGCTAAAGAGTGAGGATTTGGAGGGATTTCATACAAAGTGGGTCACAAAGGTCAGTGCCATGTGAATGCAGGAATTAATGTATACACTTCCTGTCTTAGTTATGGTGCAAAGGGGGCCCTTCTCACATCTGCAATGAGTGCCTGCATCCTCATTCCCTGAGAAATCAGGGTGATAAAAACCGCCTGGCAACATAAAAATTTATTTTTAACATAGGAAATGACCCACTGCCTGACTTGGACTTGTGGGGATTTTTCTTCCCCAGAAATCTTCAATACTCTGGGATTAACAACCTTTTCTTCATCTAAGATTTAAATAAGTTTAAATTCCATTTCATGTTAAGAGAACAAAACTGACAGTTTAAATGAAAATTTAATGAACCACTGGAAATTACTCCCATGTTATCTGTTTATCCATCTTCCATTCAGCATTTTTTTTTAATGTGGGTAGGCTCTGGGAAGTGAACCTGAGTCTCCAGCAGGGCAGGTGAGAATTCTGCCACTAAGCCACCATCACACTGCCCTCCATTCAACATTTATATGTAAATACATGAGAAGAGTGTATAACAATAATAGCACTCATCTAGTGTTATACAGTTTTCAGGCATTCGACTTCAGACAGGTCTATTCCTACCAATGACCAGGGTATGATGATTGACAGCAGCACTGAGGAAAGGCTTTTTATATAGGAGGCTCAAATTGTTTTGGGTTTCCAATCAAATCATCCTCAGTGTTGACATGTCACTTCTCTTTCAAATACACTTACAGAGACTTGGACACTCCGCATAGATAAAATCCATTATAAGGCAATATCATGTAAGTGTGGTATGATACAACCTGGAAATCTCACAAGCTGACTCCTAGATGGTGATCATAAAATTTGTTTTTGAGCATTCTTAGCTAAAACCCTTCTCAACCAATTCCAAGTGAATCTATAGACTCATCACAAGGAAAACAATATTATGATCTGCTACTTTTAAACCATGGCTATATTCAATTATTCCCTTCAGTAACTTCAATTTCCACATCTACAAAATGGTTTAAAAGACACAAGATTTGAAATTTCCAATGAGCTGACACATAAAGTGCTTCCCATCTAATCAATACTTATTAAGTGTAAGTGCTAGGTCTATTATTCATTAAAATGGAATAAGTAACTTGAAGCAATGCCCAACATTTTGCAAAACTGAGCAGGCTTTATGGAGAACTTGGGATACATAGATGCTTCCTTTCTCAATTGTACAGAACTCTGGTGTTCATAAGGAGATATGAGTATAGACAGTTCAACAGCACAATGCAGGAGCCATTGAAACTTCTATGCTGAGGTGAGGTTCTAGGCTGATTCTTTCTGTCATAAGAGGCTGACCATACTCATTTTTCATGAGGACATCCTGAATGACCCCAGCTTTCATTGTCTTCTAATATCCCAAATTTGCCTCTCTGTTCAAGGGTAAAATTGCTTCATTTTTGGTTCTGGTCTATCCAGTCATTCAAACATTTTCACAGGGTCTAAAATTTACTTTAATTACTGTTGTCCTTCTACTGTATGCACAGACTTTTCAATTAAGGAAACAATTCTTTCTACTCATTGCTTCCACTTATCAAATTTGTACAAAGTTTATGTATAAATGGAGAAAAGTGTTGGTTGGTGTCAAGGTGGTAATGAGAATTTCAAACATATTTTCAAAATGTGCAAATATATTCTATCAAGACATCAAGAAGTTTTCTAATGGAGAAAATTAATGAATTGTTTGTCATTGTCTTTTATGGCCTAACTCTTTCTTGTACTCTCCTGAACAGTGTATGCCTCACTGTAGGTGCTTCTACTCACCTGATGAAACATCTGTCTCCATAATGAATTACATTTCAGGTTTATTCATCCCATCACCAGCTATTCACCACAATGCTAAATACATTACAATAAAAATATGGTAAATTATTATTTCCCCCACCAAGAATGTGGACTAAATGAGGAAAATAGAACCTCACATCTTTTCTGTGAATATATAGCACTGATGTAGGCTGAAATAAGTCAGTGTACATAGTGGAAAGTAGTTTATTCCTTAGTCAGTCCCTAAAACACATAATTATCCCAGAGTACAGGATAAATTAAGAGGATTTCAGATCCCTGAATGTGTCCTGAGTACATTTAGAATACCGAGGACAATATGAGAAAGCTGCATACTCTGCCAGTAGGGGTGTAAATTCTGTAGAAACATGCATTCACTACTCACCAGTGGTTTCAGTGTCAATAGGTTGGCCATCAAATTTTCCCTGTGGTTTTCCATCCACAGACCTTCCAAGCACTAAGCAGGCAATGTTAAAGATGGATAAAGAACCCAATGACTTGAGATTTGTCCAGTTTTCAGAGCCTCTTGTCATGAATGCCCAAAACTTCACTTGGAAGTAATCCCCAGTCCAACCAACATAAACCTGCATGCTCTAAGAGAAACAGAAGGGAGACTTGCATCTCCTAAACTCAAATGATAGAAAGTAGTGCCTATCAATTCTAATAATGAAATATGAATGCAGATGTCTTACAATTACGAACATGAAGATCATGGAATTTCAAATATTAATCATGGTGAGGTACGGCAAGATGGTGGCATAGTGAGATGTGGAATTTAGTTTGTCTTCCAAAGCAACTAGTAAGTAACCAGAAATGGTATAGAACAACTGCTGGGGGAATATTAGTGACCAGACACACTGTACAACAGTCTGGGCCAGGTGGAATGGATGAGATCCCACTCAGAATTGTAAGTACCCCAAACCATGGTGGCTGGTGACCCTCCTCCAGGGGCAAGAAACAGACTTTACTTGCAGCAAGGGCTTAGCTAAACCAAACTCCAAACTGCAGAATTAATTAACAAATTTCAACTACTGAAAACAATTCTCCAACACAGATAAAACTGTAATAATCACTAAAGGAACTAGGAGGGAGTTTTGACCTGGAAGAGGGGGCAGGGCTGATGAAAATTAAAAAAAAAAAAAAAAACAGAGGCTTTTTTGAGTTGGACAGCACAAAATACTGGTGGGCTGGAACCCAAGAAAAGGGGCCACATAGAGCCAGGAGATACATAGAATCATATATCAACTAAAGCTCTTGATTGACAAACCCAAAGAGCAGGGGTCCAGCTCTAAAAGACTTTTGTTGCTTTCTACTCCTTAACAGCTCATTATATAGAACTGGAAGCACACTCAGGCTCCAGCAATGCACCAGCCATGGGCAGAATTAAGCTTGTCTGAGAGACAAAGTAACTAGTCAAGTTAAAGGAGTGAATTCTCTAAAATGTGTAATTTTCCCCCAGGAAAAAGAGGGTGGGGACTAGCTCAATTGGAATCTCTCCTTTAAGGAATTTGGGACCCAAGAATTTGAAATTGATGCAATTAAAGCCATCATACTGCCTCAATTCTGTCTTAGCCAACCCCCTGGCAGAAAGAGTTTGCTGAAATTAAAAGCACCACCTCATTTTAGGCTGATGGGAATCTGCTGGCAGACAAGCAACACCTGCTGGGCAGGATAGGAAAAGCACAGAATCTAGAAACTTCATAGAGGAATCTGATAACCTGCTGGGACTCATCCTCAGGGAAAACTGATGCTGGATGCTCTTTCCTCATGAAATGTGGGCATGTCTGGCCTGGAAAAATTGGATTGGGTGTATAATATGTGAGAGACCATCCTCAAAAAAATTGCTCCATTTAGGCAAGGCAAGAAACAGAAAAAGAAGAATTGAAAAATTCTGATCAGTTAAACAGAACCTATGTGAAAGATCTAGTAAAAGTTGAACTAAATGTCAAAGAACAGAGAACAATGCCATCCAGCAAGAAAATCCTAGGTAAAGGAGTGAAAAAAACCTCCAGAATAACTAATTAAGACAATTAAATGCCTAGATGTCAGCAAAAAATAAGAGTCATATTAGGAAAATATAAAACACAGCCCAGTCAAAGCAATAAACCAACCCTTCAAAGGAGATACAGGAGTTGAAACAAATAATTCAGGATGTTTGCCCAGATATGGAAAATCTCACCAAAATAAAATCCACAAGTTGAGGGAGGATATAAAGAATACATTGGGCAAAAAAAGAGAAGAAGTCAAAAGTTTGCAAAAACAAATCACGCAATTTATTGGAATGAAAGGCACAATAGAAGAGATGTAAAAAATGGAAATCTATAGCAATAGATTTGAAGAGCTGGAAGAAAGGAGTAGTGAACTCGAGGACTAGACATCTGAAATCCAATACAGAAAATACAATATAGAGATAAGAATGGGAAAATATGAGCAGGGTCTCAGGTAATTGAATGATAACATTAAGCACACAAATATGTGTGTTGTGGGTGTCCCAGTAGGAAAAGAGAAGGGAACAGGAGAAAGACTAATGGAGGATATAATCACTGAAAATTTCCCATCCCTTATGAAAGACAAAAATTACAGATGCAAGAAATGCAGAGTACCCAAAATAGAACTAATCCAAATATACTCCAAGGCACTTACTATTCAGATTGTCAAATGTCAAAGATGAAGAGACAATTTTGGAAACAGCAAGAGAAAAGCAACCCATCACATACATGTGAAGCCAATGTGTAGATTTCTCAGCAGAAACCATGGAGGTGAGAAGGCAGTGGTATGATATAATTAAGACTCTAAAAGTGAAAAACTGCCAATCAAGAATTCTATATGCAGAAAAATGTTCTGCAAAGATGAGGAGGAGATAAAAATATTTTCAGGTAAACAAAATCGCTGAGAGAATTTGTGAATAAGAGACTGGCTCTGCAAGAAATACCAAAGGGAGCACTACAAGCAAATAGGAAAAGGTAAGAGAAAGAGGTCTGGAGAAAAGTATTGAAATGAACACTATCAGTAAAGGTAAAAAGAGAAAAAAATTAGAATTCTCATGTAAAATCCAAGAGAGAAAATGGCTGAAGAAAGTACTGCCTTTACAATAATGATGTTAAATGTAGAAGGATTTAATTCACCAATCAAAGGAAATAGACTATTGGAATGGATTTTAAAACAGGTCCCATCTATATGCTGTTGATAGGAGACTCATTTTAGACCCAAGGTCAAAAATAGGTTGAAAGTGAAAGCTTGGGAAAAGGTATTTCATGCAAATAACAATCAGAAAAGAGCAAGAGTAGCTATACTGATATCTGAGAAATTAAGACTTCAAATGTAAAACAACTAGTAGAGACAAAAAAGGACCCTATGTATTAATAAAAGGAACAATCAAGAAGAACACACAACAATCATAAATATTTCTGCACTGAGCCAGAGTGCTCAAAGTACATAAGGCAAGTGCTGACAACACCAAAGGGAGAAATAAACATATTTACCATATAAGTCAGAGACATCAATTTCCTGCTGTCATCAATGGATAGAATATCTAGGCAGAGGATAAATAAAAAACAGATAATTTGAATATGATAAATGAAATAAACTTAGACATTTACAGAACATTTCATCCCACAACAGCAAGTCACGCATTTTTCTCAATTGCTCATGTATCATTCTCAAGGATAGACCATATGCTGGGTCACAAAACAAGTCTCTATAAATTTAAGAAGATCAGAATAATAACAAAACACTTTCTTGGGTCATAATGAAATGAGATGGAAATCAATAACAGGCTGTGGACCAGAAAATTCACAAATATATGGAGGCTAAATAGCACACTTTTAGACAAACAATAGGTCAAGGAAGAAATTCCAAGAGAAATCAGTAAATATCTTGAGGCAAAAGAAAATAAAAGCACACCATATTGAAATTTATGGGATGCAAAAAAGGTCAGGCTAAGAGGGAAATTTATCACCTTAAATGCTTGTATTAAAAAAAAGAAATAGCAAAAATCAAGGAATTAGCTGTTCACTTGGAAGAGTTAGAGAAAGAACAGCAAGCTAAGGCTAAAGCAAAAAAAAAGAAAGAAATAATGATGATTAGATTATAAATAAATGAAACTTAGAATATTAAAAAAAATTGAGAAATCAACAAACCAGAAGTTGATTCTCTGAGAAAATTAATAAAATTGAAAGATCCTTTTAAAAAATGACAAAGAGGATGCAAATCAATAAAATAAGAAATAAAGAGACATAAGAACTGACCCTACAAAAATAAATTAAAATAATGAGAGGATACTATGACCAACTAAATGCTGATAAACTAGACAACATAGGTGAAATGGACAACTTCCTTAAAAAAGACATGAACAGCCAATATTGATGAGAAAAAATAGATGACTTCAACAAACCAATCACAAGAGATTGAATCAGTCATCAAGAAGCTCCCCCCAAAGAAAATTCCAGGACAAGATAGCTTCAAAATGTGAATTCTGTGAAGCATTCAAGAAATAATTAATACCAAAACTCATGAAACTCTGCAAAAAAATTGAGGAGGACTGAAAGCTACTTAACTCATTCTATGAAGCCAACATCACCCTAATACCAAAGCCAGACAAAGATAGTACAAGGGGAAAAAAATCACAGACCAATTCCTTAAATGAATATAGATGCAAAAATCCTCAGCAAAATACTTGCAAATGTAATCCAGGAGCATATTAAAAGAATTATAAAACATGACCAAGTGGGATTTATTCCAGATACGCAGGGCTGATTAAAATAAGAAAATCAATTAATGTAATACACTACATCAATAAATCAAAGCAGAAAAATGACATGATCATTTTAATTGATGCACAAATGGCATTTGACAAAACTCAACATCCTTTCTTGATGACAGCACTTCAAAGGATATGAATAGAAGGGAACTTCCTCAGCATGATAAAGGGAATATATGAACAAACCTCAGTTAACATCATCCTCTTTGGGGAAAGACTGAAAACTTTCCCTCTAAGATCAGGCACAAGATGAGGATATCCACTGTCACCATTGTTATTCAGCATTGTGCTGGAAGATCTAGCCAGAGCAATTTGAAAAGAAAAAGTAATGAAAGGCATCCAAATTCAAAAGGAAGAAGTAAAATTCTCACTGTTTGGGGTGGTGCAAAGGTGGCTCAGTGGCAAGAATTCAAGCTGGAGACCCAGGTTCAATTCCTGGAGCTAGCCATGCCAAAAAAAAAAAATTACCACTGTTTGCAGATGATGTGATACTATATCTCAAGAATCATGAAAAGTACAGCAAAGCTACTGGTGCTAACCAATGAGTATAGCAAAGTGGCATGGCACAAGATCAACACCAAAATTTAGTAGTGTTTCTATACACTAAGTGATGAGCAATCTGAGAAGGAAATCAAGACCAAAATTTCATTTAAAATAGCCAGGAAAAGAATCAAATATTTAGAATCTATTTAACTAAGGATATAGTAGACCTAAACAGAGATAAGTACAAGAAAATGCTAAAAGAAATCATGAAAGACCTAAATACTTGGAAGGGCATACGATGTTCATGGATTGGAAGGTTAAATATAGTTAAGATGTCAATTCTATGCAAATTGATTTATAGATTCAATGAAATGCCAATTAAAATCCCAAAAACTTACTTTGCAGAAATAGAAAAACAATTACCAAATTTATATAGAAAGGCAGGGTGCTCTAAATAACTAAAAATATCCTGAGAAATATAAATGAATGGGGAGGTCTTACACTAACTGACTTTAAACCATATTATGAGGCTACAGTGATCAAAACAGCGTGATACTTGCATAAAAATTGATTTACTGACCAATGGAATTGAATAAGGTTTTCAGAGATAGATTTTCTCATCTATGGACAATTTATCTTTGGTAAGGGGGTCAAACCAAACACCTGAAGCCTCTTCAATAAGTGGTGTTTGAAGATCTGGATATTCATACACAAAAGAGTGAAAGAAGATCCATATCTCACATCCTATACAAAAATTAACTCAAAATGGATCAAAGTCCTAGACATTAGAGCTAACTCCATGAAACTTTTAAAAGAAAATGTAGGGAAATATCTTATAAGTCTTGTAATAGGAAGCAGTTTCCTAGACTTTACACCCAAAACATCATTCATGATATGAATATGAAAATGTTTAGATTTGTCATTTTATTATTTAGCTCTTTTCTTCAAATACACATGCAATGATTTTAGACCATGAAGCATGTTATTGACATGTAAATGAAATATTTTGTTCATATACAAAACTCAATATGACACTAACGGATGGCAGAGACATGTGTCATCTCAAGATAATACTAATTGGATGCAAAAAAGCCTCCTTCTTTGTATTATTAGGGAGGGGGTCTTGCAGGTCAAGGGCCTATGACAGTGGGGTAGTTGTAACCTTGTCCTTTGAACAACAATAACAAAATGACCCAGATATGCAGCATTTGCTAATTTTCAAAGTGCATGTATGTATACAATTTCAAGCTACCAGGGGTTTAACAACTGGCTTTCAAATATCCTGTTGATTAAATAACCATCTCTTACAAGTCATTACATGCCAGCTAAGGTATATGATAGGGTATAGAGTTGAAAAAGTTATTAACTCTCTTGTGATACACTTGGGCAGCAATGTGGTACAGATTTTAGAACACCATTATTACCATGACCATCAGGGAGGTGGCTTCTCCTACCACTGATTCAGTGGGTCTTTGAGTGGCTGGATCATTCAGTAATTTGGAGGAGTGGAAGACATCAACATGTTTCCTCACACCTGTGTCACTTCTCTTATCTCATGTCTATCTTGCTGATTGAATAGAAAAGGACTGAAGGGTCCTCACAGATGTCCAGGATGTATTTCAGAGTTGGTGAATGGAGCTTACTGACTATGCCCATTCAGGATGCAAAAAAGTCCCTGGTCATGAAGGACCTTCTTGCTGCAGCTTTAGGGTAATCCCCTTTAGTGTTCAGTGGGTCCTAGCACTTGATTCAAGTATTTTAATATCTTCTGGAAGGCTAGAAAACCCAGTGTAGCTGCCCAGGGTTCATGAGTCCCAACCTACTCAGCCTTTATCTGTTTCTAGAAAAAGTTATGGGCACATAAAACAGTGGATCTCTTTCTATGGTTTTTAAGAGACTGATTAAGCTCTTCATCACACTGTCTATAGGGGTTAGATTTCTGTTCTCAAGTTGAAGATTGGAAATTTTCATGATGGATACATAAGATAGAAGAGATGTTGTTGATATCAGGGTAAGTCAGATTTTCACTTTAAGTATACATGAAATCTATGGTCCAAAAAATTTAAGAGACATTTCAAAATAATTTCTCTCAGAAAGAATGATCCAAATATTTCTATCCTCAATTATTGTTTTATTTATCAGTAATAGTAAGGTAAAATTCCTGAGCCCTGCAATGTCAGTATCTGACCACAAACAAATAAATAATTATGGCCAATATTATATCATTGCAGAATAAGTATTTCAGGATCTTTCCCTCTACAGGTCAGAGGAAAATGAAGCACAAATGCTTACTGTGATAAGAGACCTGAAAGTCTGGATACTGACCTCCTCAAAGCCTTTCTGATCCAAACTTGGAAGAAGCATAATCTCCTTGGAAGAGGAGATTTGAGTGGATACTTTACAGATTTTTGGTAATTTTACTTCTCTCTGCTCCCATTTACTGATCTAAGAAGGGTAACATGAGTACTTACCTTTTATTTGAGCTGAAACCTACTGATTTTCATGCTTTCATGAAAATGACTTTGAACATCTTCTTTTATTAGTTATCAGAATTTGTCATGTCAGTTACCCTCTCTATGCCCACATTTTTTCTTCAATCAATTTGAGCAAATGCTAACCACTCCTATTTAAAGTTTTGTTAGAATTAGTAACTTCATTTAAAATACATAGAATTTTGCCATGTGTATAACATATTCTCAAGAAAAGTTTATTATGCCTTGACAACTTATTCATGTGTTTGAATAAAGGTTTAATCTCCCTGCCAGGAAATATTAACAAATTCAGAAAATCTATGCAAATTAATAATAACTGTTATGGAAGAATTGTGCTATCAATCCAATAGACAACCACAAATAATGTCAATCACCTGTATTTTGTGAGAGGTATTTCTCATAATTTTCTTAAAACAAGCCACGCTTTAAAAAATTTTTTTATTAATAAAACCAATCAGCATACAATATGAACATTCTTTTTATCACATAGTTATATATTCATCATCATTATCATTTCTTAGAATATTTGCATCAATTCAGAAAAAGAAATAAAAAAGAAACAGAAAAAAAATTCATACATACCATACCCCTTACCCCTCCCATTCCTTGATCGCTAGCAGCTCAATCTACTAAATTTATTTTAACATTTGTTACCCCTATTATTTATTTATTTTTAATCCATATGTTTTCTCATCTGTCCAAAAGGTAGATAAAAGAAGCATCAGACACAAGATTTTCACTATTATTTCAAGTTGTGAATGCTATATCATTACACAATCATCTTCAAGAAATATGGCTACTGGAACACAGCTCAACATTTTCAGGCAGTTCCCTCCAAGGCTCTCTGTTATGCCTTAACTAAAATGTGACATCTATATTATGCATAAGAATAACTTCAAGGATAACCTCTCGACTCTGTTTGGAATCTGTCAGCCATTGACACTTTATTTTGTCTCATTTCTTTCTCCCCCCTTTCAGTTGAGAAGGTTTTCTCAATCCCTTGGTGCCAAGTCCCAGCTCATTCTAGGATTTCTGTCCCATGTTGCCAGGAAGGTCCACACCCCTGGGAGTCATGTCCCATGTAGAGAGGGGGAGGACAGTGAGTTTGTTTGTTGTGTTGGACAAGCCATGTTTTTGAAGACTTAAAGAATTACTGGTACAATAGCAACACATCTACATTTTTTTTTTACTTATTGAAAATAAAATAACAATTATCTCTTTATCTACATGAAATGACAATGGGAATTTGCTTTTCATGATGTAAATCCACAAACGAATAGTGAGAGGTCATAATATGATTTACATCCTACAATATGGCAAAAATATCAGAAAATTAAATTAAATTGTTTCCTGTATTTATATTTATGTTCCTTAATCAATTTTTCTAAAACAAATTAAATAAGCAATTGGTTTATTGAGTTCTCTGAAGGGTGTGCAGGCATTTATATTCACTTTCTCTAAAGTGATTCATGCATGAAAAATCATCATTGTGGAATAAATCTTTATTTAAACGTGTCTGTACCTAAAACTAAAACCCAAGCATTGCCATTGTTAGGCAGTCAAAAAGAGAATTTCTCTCTTTTCTGCAAAATTCCCTCTTTTGCTAGCCCAAGTATACACTTGCCATGAAAGGCACAGAGGCAGATTCCTTTCACTGTTGAGGTGGGAGTCTCAAACAGCACCACTGATATATGGCAAGAAGAAGGAGGATCTGAGTGCACAGGAGACATATATTTCATTACAGGGACTTGAGGAGAACATCTCTGCCCATCTCCAACCATTCTCTCAGTATCACTCAATTGGACAATGGCCCTGGGTCAGTTCTTTGGATACCATGTAGTCCTGGCATCTTAAGTCTCCTCAAATGTTTCCTGTTATTATTTTTTGTAACTTTTCCATATGTGGCTGATGAAGTTATTAACAACATATACTGGCACCATCAAAATTGATTTTTCTTGAGGAAGGAAGAAGGTTTGAGCTCTGGTATGTGATGACAGCATCTTCAATAATAACACAGTGTCCTGGATTTTCCACTTCTTTGAGTTCTTGTGAGTACTGGAGAGAATTTTTCCCAAGAGGGATGGACCATATTTATTTTGCAAATGAATTTTTATCTGAAGATAATTGTATGATTCCTTGGCTGGCATTTGGTTTGTAGGCTGTATGAGGGTTAGTTTAGGTTATTGTGGACAAAGAATTCCTTTGGATAATTTCATATCAAAAGGGGATCTATTTTATTTTTGGATTATGTGGTTCATTTTTCTGCTATTGTATCCTTTTGGGAGTTGGGAAATGATGAAATAAATAAACAAATGTATAGTGACAAAACACAAGCATTGCCTGAAGTTCTCTTCAAGAGAATAGGACCAGAGAATGGAAAGGCTGACATAAGTAGGAGTCCATAAAAGTTAAAAATTCTGAGCAATTGACAATTAAACTGACGCTGATGAAATGCCTGTATGGGATAAGAATAAGCATGTGTTTTGGAATTGGAGGTGATGAAGAATGATAATGCACAGTGTGGAGACAATTGCATTATTTGATTGTGTTTGCATGATGCTGATAGCATTTCAAAGATTAACTCCTAGATGTGCAAAGGGAGCCATTGAGATTAGAAATGAGAGGGATATAACTTTCATTTGTTTGGTGGAACAAAATGGCTTCAATTTGAGACAAATTTTAATTTAGTGCCTGCACCTTTTGGAGAAATATGAATAAGAACAAAATCATTTCCCAACCAAGAAAACCTCTCCATAAAGTAGAAGTGAAAGAAAAACAATTTCAGCATTGAATAAGTATTAAACCCAAATGTGATGCATCACAAGCAATTGACAGATATTCAAAGACAAAATGAATTATCACTCTTTTTTGTCATGAAACTGATATAGCCACTTTCATGCATATTCTCAAGATATTTCCAATAATTTTAAGACTAAAATTGGATTTATAATATGTAGGCAAGAACACCACCCTCCAGGCACGCGCGCACACACACACACACACACATGCACATGCACACACACTTACCTTTGGGAAATATTTTCTTTGATGAATTTTATTTTTTTACATGGGCAGGCACCAGGAATTGAACCCAGGTTTACAGCATAGTGGGCAAGAACTCTGCCTGCTGAGCCACCATGGCCTGCCCTCTTTGATGACATTTTAAACAAATGCTTTCTTTCTTTGAAAACTGCTTTAATAGTGAAATTTGCAAGAGTTATTTAACTATTTACATACATTATGAATTTACATATATTTCAACAGAGTAGAGAATGAGAACTTAAAATTACAGTTTTGCAAATGTAATTATTATGAGAGTGGGAAGAAGGAGGACATCTCTTCTCTTACCTCCCATGGGAAGAGTTAAGTAATTCTTCTTTTTAAATTTGCATTTGCTCTTATATAATACAGACACATAGAGATAAAAGCTCAGAATTTAAACCAACATAATATTTATGTAGTGACAATTACAACCTATCATTATAGAGATAACAATGAAAGAAATGTAATCAATAGAATAAATGGGTCAGATTGTGGTTCAGTATATGAAAGGGGAGAGAAGAGATTCTAGAATTAATTATTGAGATGTTTCAATAACATTATTTGAAGAGTACCTTGTGGAGAACCCTGTAAAGGAGGGATTGGAATAATTTGAAAGAAGTCAGATAATTAGAATGTAAGAGACTCCTACACAAAACTCATTTTCCCAAAGGAAGTCATTGTCCAATTCTACTTGGATACATTGAAATAACTGAGACATGTTTTTTGAATTTATTTAGCAAGACATTAATATTAAGATATATATATAAATTAATACATTATTTATGCAGAAATATTTGGTGAATTCAGTACAATAAAGGATGTGGAAGAAATGAGGAGTGGATACAGAACTTCTGTTTGAGAATTGAGAAAAATATTTTTCTTGCATTTGAGGAACTCACAACATCATTAAGTAATTCATGGATTGGGGAGCACCCCATTCAGAAAGTAGAAGGGAAATTCAATGAACAGGTAGAAAGGGAACATTAAATAGAATGAATGTGGCAGAAACTGCATAAATATCCTGATTGGCTTAGAGGAAGTTTCCATCATTACATAGGGGGTGTTCTTAATATGTTGGGAGCAGATAGACAGTGATTAGCATTGCATGATTGTCTATTCTGATAAACTCTCTCTACAGGACAAAAAGCAGTCTTATCATCGGGTGTTGCTTACCAGCAGTTTGTAGCATGTGTTCCATTTTATCTGAAAACCCCTGCAGGTGGATTGTTTTTCTCTTCTGGAAAGTCCTTCTGACAAGATATTCTCCTGGCAGCACCCAAAATAACTGCTTACACTTCCTGCTTGTGGTCATTTTCCCAAACAACATGAGACTGAACAAACTCAGGGTTCTCTGTCTGATGCCCATAACAGGCATCTATGGCACTAGGATTTCAAAAGGAGAAAGATTTACTATACTCCTTCAAAAGGATAAAGATGTACTATACAAAGCAAGGCAATCAGATGACCTATTAGCCTAAAATCTGTCTCCACAAGTCTAAGTATTTTAGGATTTTTATGGATTCAAACATAAGGACATAAGGGATTACCATTACAACTACAATTTAGAAATGTAAACAAGTGAAGCTACACTAGAACTAAGCTAGCCATTACAATAACATGCCAGTGGTAAGTTTTGGGATGATTCAAACTCCTTCATTAATATTAGGGGTTGTCTTTTGATTGGCAGTGTCTAAAGTTGTAAAACATGATAACAGGGTACATATGGGGTCAGTCAGGAGTTTTTATCATTTGCAATTCAGTGGCTTTCAATAATTTCAGGTATACCCTTTTGGTTATTCTATAGTACATGAGAAACTAAGTAAAAGACATCAATATAGTGATCCAGTTATCATAATTATTTGTTAAACCTTAATTTCTGGATTACAATTCCTCTCTTTTATTTCTCTTAATTCCTCAATTTTGAGGGCCATCTGGGGAATAAACACTGAATTCTTCATGCTGAAAAGTGGTGTTGACATTATGGGATAGAGGAATGAAAATTGAGAAATGTTTTTATTTTTGGAAATATCTTCATTTTGGAAATTATCATAAGGTAATCATCATCATAATTAACTCAGGGAGACAGATTTTAGGCTAATAGGTCATCTGATTTCCTGGAGAGACTGTATTTCAGGGTTTCAGGATTTGAATGGCATAAGAAAAATCAAGAAGCTTTAAGTCTCTGAAAAATAAACTTAGTAAGTAAATTGAAAATTATAGTTTAAACAAAAGGAGTAGAAAGATTATGATTAAATGATTTATTTTTGATAATTGGATAGAATCCAGTGTGTTGTTTAGGGTTTTCAGGAACAGTGTTGTCAACTGAGGTCTCCAAGAGAGGAACTTGGAGTGATCTCCCAACTTGATTTTAGATTTCTCAGCCATACAAACTATTTTATTTCTTTTCTGCCTTTTAATCATGAGAATATTGCTAATCCAAAGGTGACATAGAAGTCACACCTGGAAGTCATGTCCCATGGTGCCAGGGAAACTTACCCCCTTGAAAGTCATGTCCCATGAGTGGGGGAAGGTAGTGAGTTTATTTGCAGAGTTTGGCTTAAAGAGAAAGGTCACATTTGAGCATCAAGGAGAATCAGGCAGTAATTCTTAGGCATTACATAGATAAGTTCTATAAATGCAAGTCTCAAGATTGAGGACTTGGTTTATTAGCATATATCTTTTCTATGAATGAAGTTGTATATACATTTGAGTTCATTTTTATAGGTCTCTGTTGCATGTTTAAATAGGGATAACTGAGGTTTTTAAAAAAGGAGTAGATCATAGATTTAGACTTTTCAAAGTTTCTTGATTACAGTTTTAGTAAGTTTATAGGACATTACTTGAGAGAACAGCAGGAACTTACTGTGTGGGGAGGTTTAGCAGTTTAAAATTTTCATTTTCCAGCCCCTCAAGGAAATTTGTAAAAACTTTTCATTTTATTTCTAAAACACTCTGAAACAGGGTATTACTTTAACTCACACAGAATATAAATATCTCATTCTCTATCTTTTGCATTATGCTAAAACTGAGTTAGGTTATCTAAATAAACTGACCATCCAATTAAGTCATAGAGTTTTCTATAGAAAGTTTAAATTTATGGTAAAAATTAATCTTTGCTTCTTTGGTTTCTAATAGAAATTAAAATCTTAAAATACATTTAACATCAGCCTTTACCTTGTGTTATAATTCACTTCAGTTCTAACTAGATCAATCCAATTCACCTCCAAAATTGAAGTCTGATTCCTCCTCCAGCTTCTCCAAATGTTGCTATATGGAGCCATTTTTTTATAACTAATGTGGCTCCTTTTAGTATATATCCAGAGCTGGATAACTCCAACTCTGAGTCCCAGGTGTCAAACATAGATACAAAGTGCCAATGAGCTACCAGCTCACATACCCAAGGAGCAAAGAAACTCAATATTTATAAATAAAAGAGGACCAGGAAAAATATGACTGCTTCAAGAGCTTACAGTCTAGTCTCTAATTTCCTTATGATCATTTTCAAAATGAAGGTATTTCCAAAAATAAAAACATTTGACAATTAACTTATTATGGTCATCAACCACAGAAGATTTCTCCTGCCCCACTGTTAATACTTTTAACATGGTTATGTTAATCCTCCAGAAAAGCATCAGTGTGAAGCAACATAACTGAGAAGGAAATTCTGTTGTTTTGTGACATGTAACATTTTGAAACAATTGAAACCATAACCAACAACACTATACTGTTATCTAATATTAGGCAGATCACTGTCCACTGTCAGGACATAACATGGATGATGAGAACATTGAGATCTCTAGGAATGGTATACAATTTCTAAATATTTATATGAATAACATTTCACCCATTCAAAGTGAACAAACAAAATGTCAGACAAACCCCTTTAATTTTTACAATAATTACCATGTTACTCATAATATAGAAAATAATTCTAACTAAGTCCTCTTGTTTCTAGCACCTATTTACAAGGTGGAAGAACAAATCCCTTGTTACAGTTTGAAATAAAAAAGTATCTTTTATAGTTTGATTTGGGAAGGTGAAATGTCAAAAGTTATCAGATTTGAGTATTATGTTAAACAGAAGAATGGGTCAATGTGAAATGACATTCTGTTCCCTGTTTGACCAAACTGGCAATAAAAGAGTAAAATAGAGGTCAATATGATTCAAAAGATTTGTCTTTTAAAATAAAGGATGATAAGGGCAAAAAAGTTATTAAAAAGGATATTGTTGTGATATGACCTAGAATCTGTGTCTCATAGACAGAAAACTAAGGTGGTTAAGGAAATCTTTTTAATAACCTTTCATAAGGATAGACCTACAATCCACATTACTTTAAGAAAGCAAAAATTAAGCTCTAGTTTGCATCAATGCACTGTTTAATACAGAATTTCTTTAAAGTATAAACAAGTCTATCAAATTTTAGTCAGCATGTACTATGACAAAGTTCACTTCCAAAAGTCTTCCATGGCTTTCCATATTCACCCAGGCTTTGTCCTACACATTCTTGAGTAAAAGCTACACTCTTTTCCTTAACAAAGCACATCCTGTATACATACCTGCATACCTTACATTACCAAAAAGATCTTGGCACTGTCTTCAAACAACCTAAAAGACAATATTCCCAAAATAAATCTGTCAAAATAATAACTTAATTTTATTAAACACAAATTTATAGTTTTATCTATTTGATGATTTAATAGATATAAATCTATTTTATCAATAAATTTGCATAAATTTAAGGAAGACTATAACTAAGAGGAGTAAAATTGTATTCATTTGGTTCAAAAGTCATCATAAAAGAGGGAATAGGTCTAGAGTTTGCATTTTTTCAACTGTATTTGCTTTTTTTCTTTGGAGATTAAAATGTCTCTTTGTTTTCATAACATCCAAAAATTATGAAAAATCTCAAAAACTTACTGAATATCAAGCTCTGGAAGATATATTATAATCAATTAATTTGGCCAAAGCACAAATCTAGGAGAACTTATCCATAGCACTCAAAGATATTTTCCTTTACTTACTGAAGTTTGGCAATTAGACTTTATTCAACAACTCCCATTCCAAGTCTATTTATGTTTTAATAATAATTTGATTACTGAAGCTACTATTTTAAATGTATTCTTTATAGTCACCCTCCTTTTGGTAAAACCTGAAAAAAGATTATTCTCCATCACAAAATATGGCTGGTTTATTAGATTTGGCCCAATAGTTTGCATACCTGCAGTAAGAATAACAATTTACCATATAGACCTTTTAAAGTTTGCTTTACCAGTAGTTTTCATAAGGAACCTATCACTGGGCTTTTAAAAGACTTTCTAGGCTGGGAAGTCATGCCAAGAACATGACATGTTATTTCACATGGAGTACCTATAAATTAGTGTGAATTCCTCTTTCTCAAGGTATTCACAGTATCAAGTTTCTTATACTTGCCAGAAATTAGCTGGAAAGGTTTGGAATCATGGAAACAGGTACCATAGTGGTTTTTCTAACAGGATTTTTTAAGCCTTAGCTCCATAAAGTCAGCCTTAGTTCCTAAAAGTCTGTGGCCATGTCTGATTAAATGAGAATCTTTCTCAAATATGACATTTAAGTCAAAGCTCTGTTGAATAACCAGTGTCTTCATTTATGTCCTGTTAATAAGTAGGAGAGATTCTGATTGAACCTATGCAAATAATTATTTTATCATCATAATAATAATGTTCGATAAGAGTTTCTAAATTCTGAAAGGTCCAGAGAGGGAGAAAAAGATTAGTGATTTATGATCTATAATTCATAAGTTTTTAGGGAAAAGAATGAGATTCTCTGCATGTAGAAAATGGAATATTAAGATGTTAAAAATAATCAAAATTGAGCTGTAATAATTCTTCATCAGTTCATTCAGTCCTAGGTAATGAGATCTTGATCCATTAAATGTTGGTAGCAATCTCATGAACTGGAATTCTGGAATCTTGACTCAGTCCTGTGGTATGGTCTCAAGGTTATTAATGAAATGTTCATAGGAGCCCATGACCCAAAGCACTTGGCCTAGTTTTCTCCATTAGTCCCTGAGACTGTCCCTTTTATTGAACATGATGTACTCTAGCCTATAGGTTATTACAAGGGTTTTCTGTGAAACATCAGAATGAAAATTGTCTGTAGATGGTAAGTAATTTAAAATGACTGTGGTTAACTTATTACTGTTTTATAAAAGTGAAAGTTCATTAGAAAAAATAATACAACTGAGGAGGAACTCTGTTTCTGTGACATGTAATGTTTTTAAAGAACAACTAAAATTATGACCAATAACACTATGCTGCTGTCTAATTCAGGCAGCAGTATACTAGGACATCTCATAGACAGTGATGACATTGACAAATCTCTAGACACTTTATGTAATTTCTGAAATATATATATTAATAACATGTTACCTACACAAATTTAACCAGAAATTTAGAAAATCCTTTTTTATTTTGGCAACATTTTGCCAATGCACTTCATAACTTTTCAAATGAAAAAGTGGCTATTTCTAGCCACTCTCTTTTTACAAGGTTAGAGGACAATTTTTAAAAAATTTTCCAGGGGCCCACTGGAAAGTCCCAGGGACAGTTTGAAATTGAGGAGATGTCATTTAGAGTTTGATTTTGGGAAGATGAAATGTCAAAAAGCTGTCAGGCTTGAACATTTTGCTAAACAAGATCATGAGGCACTGTGAAACTATGTTGGATTCTCTATATAACCAAAGTGACATAAATTCATTGAAAGTAAATAGAGGAGTTAACATGCTCAGTTCTTTTAAAAGTGAGGAGGCATTGTCTGAAAAAGTAAAAGATGAGAAGGTCAATATACATATCAATAAATATATTGCTCTGAAAAGGTATAGAAACTTTGCCATCTAGGCAGATCATTCAGATGGTTAAATTTGTTTTATATCTTCTCACTAAGAGCAAACCAATGAACCAAGTCATTTTAACAGAGAGAAACCAAAATCTTGTTTTGCATGAAGATACATATGATAAAATAAACTCTTAAAAATATTTTAAAACTATCAAATCTTAACCAACCTTAACCACAACTAATAAAATTCATTTCAAACAAGCCTTCTACATTTTCTATAACCATCCATTTTTTCCTAAGTATTCCTTTTTCTCATTCTGCAAATATCAGTTATTTTATTGTAGGGTGAAAAAGTACTCTCTCTTTGTTTAAAAACATTTCCTACATAATTTTTATATTTACATTACCAAAAATGATCTTGAAATCAATTCTCAAGCCAACATCCTACAAGCAAAATTCTTAAAATGAAATTTGTTAAAGTAACTCAGTCTCTTGAGTACAAATTTAAACTTTTCATCACCTTAAAGATCTAATAGATATAATGCCAGATTATTTGATCAGTAAACCTATATAAATATAACGAGAACTTACCCAAGTAGAATAAAATTCTATAAATGTACTCAAAACTGAAACTCAGAATACATAGCTATTTTATTTAACTAACAATATTGAACTACTCCTGATAGTGAAAGGTTTATAGAATTATGTGACTATGAAGATTTTAAAAAATCATATGGATTTAATTCTACAAATGCTCTTCTTAAATTTGGAAATATTAGAACTTTGGGTTCATTATTTTCTAGTACTTTAGAATTTCAGTAAAAATTATTAAGAACAGAAGTTTAGAGTCAATAGAGAGGATGATGTTTCATCAGATGTGTTAACCAACCCAATGTTACATGTGTTGGAGTTGAAAGCCATACAGTTTTAAGGGGAGAATGACAAAATTTAGATCAGAGAAGGCCATGATAGATAATTTATTTCCATGAATTTTAAACTTTGAAATGTTTGTATAGAGTATATTTGAACAGTTGCAAAACAAAAACAAAAGGCAGAATAATGAAAATCTTCCATAACACCATTGATCACAATCATCCATTTTTATTCCTTGTTGTTAACCTTTGTTCAAATATGAAAATTCATACAAATAGATAGTGAGTACAATTTCTATACATTTAGATGACTGTAGAGAAGGCATGTGGTAGTTAGAGAAAATTTAAAGTCCTCTGTCAGTTTTTAAAGAAGTGGTGTGGACAGAGGTAAACAGGAGTTTACAGTTCTCTTAATCAAAGAGATTGGATGAAAATACATGCAAAATAGTAATTATGGGTACTTTATAGGTCCCAGAAGAACTGCCAATGGCAGACATCATGCCATAGCAAGCTAGGCATCTTCAAATTTCCTTGAGTGAATTTTATCTTCTGAAATGGCATCAAGGACTTGGAGAAAATTCTAAAGATGGCATCAATATATATTTTTTATTTTATTATTTTTATTTAAACTCCAAATTTTATTGAGATATAGTCACATACCATATAATCAATCTACATTACACAATCAATGTCTCACAGTACCATCACTGTGTGTAATCATCATCATGATCAATTTTAGAACAATTTTCATTATTCCAAAAATAAAAACAATAAAAAATAATAAAAGTGAAAAACACCCTAAAGCCCTTACCCCCCCCCCATTATTGACCCTTAATTTTGGTGAGGTATACTTGATGAAAGAACATTAAGATATTATTCATAACTATAGTCTGTAGTTTGCAGTAGATACTTTTCCCACACATTCCACTCTATTACTAACTCTTTGTACAAGTGTACTATATATGTACTAGTTCATAAAATAACATGTTTACAATATTAATTATAAACATCATACAATATGAGGACCACTGTGTCATACAATCCCATAGTTTAATCTCTATCTTTCCTTCTTGTGACATGCCTTTCTCTAAACAGCCCCTTTGAACCATATTCACCACAATTAACAATGATTATTTATAATCACAGTAATGAGCTACTGTCATCCTATCCATTTCCAAACATTTCAGTTTAACTTTTTTAAGAACCCTGCATATTATACAACAACACCTTATTCTCTAGCCTTATTCTATCTCTTGGTAATGTATATTCTAAGTTTTATGATGGTGAGTTTATTTATTATAATTAGTTTGTGTTAGTGAAATCATACAATATTTGTACTTTGTAGCTGACATATTTCACTCAACATAGTGTCCTTAAGGTTCATCTATGTTGTCATGTGCCTCAGGACTTTATTCCTTCTTACTGTGGAGTAATATTCTATTGTATGCATATATATATATATATATATATATCAGATGGTGGAAACTTAGATTGTTTCCATTTTTGGGAAATTGTGAAAACTGCCACTATGAACAGTAGTGTACAAATGTCTGTTCATGTAACTGCTTTCAGATCTTCTGGGTATATACTGAGTACAGGAATTGACAGGTTGTAGGGAAACTGATTATTTAGTTTCCTGAGGGACCAACAATCCATTGTCCACAGCAGCTGTACCATTTTCATTTCCACCAGCAGTGAATAAGTGTTTCAGTTTCTCCACCTCCTCTCCAACACTTGTTGATATGTGGTTACCAAATATTTCCCCCCATTGACATGGCTGCTTGTTCACCCTTTTGACAAAGTCCTCTGAAGCACAGAAGCATTCATTCTTGGGAAGGTCCCATTTATCTATTTTTCCTTTCATTACTTGTGCTTTGGGTGTAAGGTGTAGAAGCTACCTCCTATCACTATGTCTTGAAAATCTTTCCCTATATTTTCTTCTAGGTGCTTTATGGTACTGACACATATATTTTGGTCTTTGATCCATTTTGAGTTACTTTTTATATAGGGTGTGAGGTAGGGGTCATCTTTCATCCCTTTGGGTATGGATATCCAGTTCTTCCAAAACCATTTATTGAAGAGACTATTCTATCCAAGTTCAGTGAATTTGGGTGCCTTTTCAAAAATCAATTGACCATAGATTTAAGGTTGTATTTCTGAATTCTCGATTCAAATCCATTGATCAATATGTTTATCTTTACACTATGTCTGTGCTCTTTTGAGCTTTATAATAACCTTTAAGTTCAGAAAATGTGAGTCCCCTCACTTCATTCTTCTTTTTCAAGATTCTTTTGGCTATTTGAGAACAATTTACCTTCCAAATAGATTTGAATTTTAGCTCTTCAAATTCTGCAAAGTAAATCACTGAAATTTTGATTAGCATTGTATTGTATCTGTAGAAAATTTTGGGTATAGTTGACATCTCAATGACATTTAGCCTTCCTATTCATGAACACTGAATGTCTTACCTATTATTCTAGTGTTCACTGATTTCTTTCAGCAATGGTTTTAGTTTTCTGTGTACAGGTCCTTGACATCCTTGGTTAAGTTTATTCCTAGATATTTGATTATTTAATTGCTTTCGTGAGTGGAATTTTTAAATTATCTCCTCAGGTAGCCCATTTCTTGTGTATAGAAGCACTAATGGTTTTAGTGTATTGACCTTGCATCCTACCACTTTGCTGAATTCATTTATTAGCTCATATGGTTCTGTCATACTGTTTTTTGGGAAATTTTCCAAATATTGGATCATGCCTTCAGTAAGTAATGATAGATGTTCTTCTTCCGTTTCAATTTGGATGCTTTTTTTTATCTTTCCTAATTTCTCTAGCTATAACTTCTAGCAAAATGTTGAATAATAGTGGTGATAATGCACATCCTTGTCTCATTCTCCATCTTAGAGGGAAGGCTTTTAGTGTCTCACCATTGATTGTGATATTAACTGTGAGTTTTTTGTATAAGACCTCTATCATATTGAGGAAGTTTCCTTCAATTTTTACCTTTTGAGGCATTTTTATCAAGAGAAGATGCTGAATTTCTCTGCATAAATCAAGATGTCTACTTGTTTTTCCCCTTTCAATGTGTAAATGTGTGATATTATATCAATTGACTTTCTTGTGTTGAACCACACTTGCATACCTGGAATAAAGCCCACTTTTTCATGGTGTGTAATTCTTTAAATGTGTTGATGGACTTCATTTGCTAGTACTCAAATAATGTAGAATGAAAAATGATATCTCTTAATTAGTATATACAGTTAATATATAAACAGAAGACAAAGATGAAAGAAAATGTGGAAATATAAATGCACATAAATAAATGTAATCATGCAATAAATTGTGTTTTTAAAATGTGATTTAATATTACCACACACATTAAAAGGAATTAAAAATTACTGTGTTTTAAAAGAGAAAAGGATGTGGCAATCTTCAAGGATTGTCAGTAATTGGCAAAAAAATTCCCTTGAATCCAAAATCAGGCAGTGGTTAATTCCATGTGTTAGTAGTTTGTTGGAAAAGGCTTTTTTTAAAAAAAAAAAATGCAGAGAAGTTTCAAGAAATGAAAAAAGGAAGAGTATTACAAAAATGGAAGGTGTCACATTTTCTGAATGACTTATGTATGGATACTAATTTATATATCCTCAAAAGAATAACACTTGGTGATCACTTTTGAAAATCTTTCCTTAAAAATTTGGATAAAAGTACCAAAGTAATAACTTGGAGAAATAACTTGCTCTTGTGGAATGTTCAACTTTTAAGGTAAACCTACATGAGAGCTCTCTGAAGAGAAGGCAGTTGCTATGCAACAAGTTCTGGCCCTTACTTCAATAAAATATTTCTACTTCTTTTTCAAAACATTTTATAACCTTGGTGTCCATTGTAGGCTCATGGGTGTTGTATGAGAAGCAAGGTGTCCTAAAGCACTAGATGGAGGCTGCAACATATTTACCTGTGCATGTGTATGTGAGTAGCTAGTTTGAGAGTCATGACACCTACATTATTTTTAAGGAAAATAATACTCAAAAGCTTTCATCATAATTGACATAAATGTGTCATGTTGGAGAAAGATCACCACTCTGAATCACCTTGTTAACCCATTAAACATTTAATTTATTAACAAAAGTTATTTGATGGTTACAAAGTTCCAGACCCTGGATTGTTCTGTGGATTGAGAGGTAAATTAATCAATGTCACATGTGGGTGAGTTTGGGGATATGGAGGTTGATAAAAAAAATAGAAAGAGAAATAGCAGCAACACATGAGAAATTATAATGAATGGCAGTTGGTCTGGGCTGCCTAAAAGGAAACTATCAAAGTCAGTGGCTTAGCACCACCATCAAGAAGATAAGCAGAAGAAAGGAATTTTTAATTTATTCCTTTCTTCTGCCAGGTGAAAAGACAATAGGAGAGGGAGAGGGGGCTTATCTAAGATAGATATCACTTATCTAAGTGATGTCCCTCAGTAGCAAGTTGGGGGAACTTCTGTATCAGACAGATCCAGGGGCAGTTGCAGTTTGAGGTCTTTTATAGTTACAGGGTTTGTCTTACTGATGGCTAGCAGATGTTGGGTACAGTTCTGTGGCATATGCAAAGTAGGCAGGCTCTAAATGTCTAAAATGCATACTTAGCCTATATTTAAAGAATTGGACATGTAAGATTTGAGTTTGGTGTCTGGACTTTGTCCTAAACATCCTGTACTTGTGTTCTAGTTTGCTAGCTGCTGGAATGCAATATACCAGAAACGGAATGGCTTTTAACAAGGGGAATTTAATGAGTTGCTAGTTTACAGTTCTAAGGCTGAGAAAATGTCCCAATTAAAACAAGTCTATAGAAGTGACCAATCAGGGCGGCTGCCATGGCTCAGCAGGCAGAGCTCTGACCTGCCATGCTGGAGGTCTGGAGTTCGATCCCTGGTGCCTCCTGCCCATATGCAAATTAAAAAAAAAAAGAAGTGACCAATCAAAGGCATCCAGGGAAAGATACCTTGGTTCAAGAAGGCCGATGAAGTTCAGGGTTTCTCTCTCAAGTGAGAAGGCACATGGCGAACACAGTCAGGACTTCTCTCTTGGCTGGAAAGGGCACATGGTGAATACAGCATCATCTGCTAGCTTTCTCTCCTGGCTTCCGGTTTCATGAAGCTCTCCGGGAGGCATCTTCTTCTTCATCTCCAAAGGTCTCTGGCTGGTGGACTCTCTGCTTTGTGGTGCTGCAGAATTCTCTGCTCTCTCTGAAGTCTCTCTCTCCAAAATGTTTCCTCTTTTATAGGACTTAAGAAACTAATCAAGACCCACTTAAATGGGTGGAGACATGTCGTCACCTAATCCAGCTTAACAACCACTCTTGACTAAATCACATCAACCAGGCAGATGATCTCATTACAGTTTCAAACATACAGTACTGAATAGAGATTATTCTAACTTTATGAAATGGGATTTATATTTAAACATGGCTTTTCCTAGGGGCCATACTCCCTTTCAAACCAGCACAACTTGGAAGAAAATAAACAAGTTAGGAGCTACAGAATCCATCTTTGATCCATTATGTGAGTATCCATCCTCAGGTCCCAGGTAATCTTATCATCTGAATGGTCTTTATTTTGTAATTCCTAACTTTGGATCCAAAGATGAAGAATCCAACACACAAACTGGGAATTAAAATCCTATTCACAGCCAGGCTGCCAATTAAGTGGGATTAAATTTAAAAGGATGAAATTTTTATTTGCTCCATCTGATTAATCAATTTATTATCTTGGCAATAATTGTATATGACCATGGCACACTAAAAATTGATGAATGTTTTCTGCCCACATGTAGGAAGATTGCTTAGTGAGTGCACAGACCACTCCTTCAGAATCCAATAAATAATCTAGGGCTCTGCAGTCTTCTAATGGCCTCTAAAAGCAATGGGATTCAGCCAAGCAATCCAGTCAGTGGGCAATATGTTTAACTGGTGTGAATAGCTCTTTTGAGATGATTATCATTTTTCAATTATAGAATGTTTTGCACATATATTATTCCTACTGTTCCCCCAAAGTCAGTTATCCTAGGGTGGTTAATAACAGGGGGTAAAATATTTATGACAACTTTCTTGTGATATTGGAGAATCATACCTATTTTTGTTCCTGAGGGCAAAAGCTTGGAGGATTCTGTACCTGGTTAAATATCCATTGCAATTTTTTTCCAAATCCAGGTATAGGAAATATCATCCAGGCTGCAACATAATAGTAGAAGCCAGTTGATTCCCTTTCAAGTCCACCTAGCTCCCTCTGTTGCTTGTATTCTCTGTATGTCTATCAAGTTTAGTTTGGTTGATTTAGTGAAATTCCATGTGGCCTTATGGGGAGGAGATGAAATTATAATAATGTGTGATGGTTTGAATCTCTTATGTAGCCAAGAAAGTAGTACCTTTTTTCATTTTTAATTGAAATTTTTTTTAAACATAACAACATACAAACATGGACATTCTTATCATATGCTCATTCAAGGGTACCTTCTTTTAATCCATTCTTAAGGGTGCAGAAATATTGTGGGTAGGATATTTTAGTTAGGCAATTTCAATTGAGATCTGATCAAGCCCATTCAAGGTGGGTCTTTACCCTTCTCTGAAGTCCTTTATGAGAGAATTAAAATGAAAGCACTAGGAGAGAGAATTTAGAGAAAAAGAAATGACCAAAGATATTTTGGAGACAGGCACTAAAACCAGAAGCAGGAGAGATGATCCAGCAGACATAAAGTGTACCTTCCCATGTGACTGAGGAGACCTGGAAGCCAACAGCCTTACCTCAGAGAAGTTATCCTTCCCTGATGCCTTAATTTGGGCATTTTCATGGCCTTAGAACTGTAAATTTTCACACTAATAGAACCCCTTCAAAAAAGCCAATCCATTTCTTGTACATATTGTATTCCAGCAGCTTTAGCAAACTAAAACAGATTTCTGTATTGAGAAATGGAATGTTGCAATTTGTAAATATAAAAATGCTATGACAGCTTTATAATGGATAAGGAGATTATTCTGCAAGAAATTGTGAGATGCTTCATAGGAAATACCTATATTGCTTTGAAGAGACTGTTGGTAGAAAAATGGACACTGAAGATAGTTTTAAAATGGCCTTAGACAGAAATGGTGAATGTTTCATTGCAAACTGGAAGAAAGGTGACCATTGTTTTAAATGGCAAAGAATTGGGTAAAATTGAGTCCTGGATGGAAGGAAGAATTTGAAAATGATGAACTTTGATATGTAGCTGAGGAAATTTCCAAACTAGATGTAGAAAATGCAGCCTTGCTTCTCCTTGAGGTTTATAGTAAAATGCAAATGGAAAGGGATAAGCTGAGAGCAGAACGTTTGGGTAAAAAGAGATTAGAAATTTATAGTTTAGAAAATTCTGATCTTTTGGAAAATAAGGCCACAGAGATTAGTGCCCCATATTAGGATTTAACCAAACATGTAAGAACCAGTCAGATATTTCAGTAGGATTAAGGAACAGAAATGCAACTATCAAGAAAAAATTTGTGGAAAGACCTATTGTCTGACCTTTGGGACCCCTGTATGTTGAATGCAAAACTGACAAGTAATTTGTGAGATCTTTATGAACTGAACCACTGCCAGCCTGAAATAAAAGGGATGTAAAAATGACAGATTGCAGGAAAAATGATTTCAAAAGCAGAACCATGGAAAATGAGTTCTGGATCAAAGAAACCTCAGGCCAGGAGGTAGACCAACCCACGCATGTGCATATGAAAAGAGTGAGTTTGCCCTGAGGTTTGAAGAGTATGGGCATCTGCCTCACTGTTCATGAAGGGTACTGCCATCTCAGGGATCTCATTTGCCCAGAAAATTGAGGGGAGCTTAGCCACTCCATTGTTCAGGAAGAATGATGTTACCCTAGGCCTCAGAGAGGGTGAGGTAAATTTCCTGGAGATTGGGGACAGCCTGGCCATGACCCCACTGCTCTGAGGATGTTGAGAATGCACAGAAATGGTAGATGGCAAAAATTCCAGCTGCCACCAAGATACTTTAGTAGGGTGGAGCTGAGAATAAAGTGGTCCCCAGTATTTAAAGATATAGGAACACTCATCCCAGTGATTGGAGAGAGCAGGGCTTCTGCAAAAGCCCTTGGAGAGGGTGGGACTGCTGCCCTTTCAAACCTTGAGGATAAAACATCATTTTATAAATGACTGTAGGGCTTTGAAATCTAACGCAGTTTGCCCTGCAGGATTTCAGAACTGTCTGGGACCTTCAAACACTGTTCTTTCCAATTTCTCCCTATGGAGATAGGAACAATTATTCTATGACTATCCCTCTTATATATATTGGAAGTACTTAACTTGTTCTAAGATGCACAAGTCCATAGCAAGAGAAGAACTTTGACTTAGGATAAACCACACCTGTAACTGATTTCAATAAGACTTAGCACTTAACATTGTTGGTGAAATGATTTAAGCCTTTGTGATATTGTGATTGAATTAATGCATTTGCTTATGGAAAAACATGACTTTTGGGTGGAGTGTGCAAATTTGAAACTATTATGTACCACAAAGAAGGCCACATTCTTTTAATTCATATCTATTATGGGTGAGACATTTTGATTAGATTGTTTCAATTGAGAGGTGGCCCAGCACATTCAAGGGGTCTTAATCCTTCAGAGTCCTTTATGGAGGATAAAAGATAGAAACACTGGGAGAAAATGTTTAGAGAGAAAGAAATGCCCAGAAACATTTAGTCATTCAATTCCCTGAGTCCCTGCTCATATTTTTCCATTCTTTTCCCTATATTTTCTTTTGCTTGTCAGATTTCAGATGTTCCATCCTCCAGTTCACTAATCCTATCTTCTTGCTCCTTGAAAGCTATTGTAGATTTCCATTGTTCTTTTCATCTCTTCTACTGTGCCTTTCATTTTCATAAGTTCTGGGATTTGGTTTTTCAGACTTTTGATTTCTCCTTATTGTTTATACCTTGCCTTCTTTATATCCTCCCCCATTTCATTGATTTGGTTTTTGATGAGATTTTCCATGTCTGTTTGAACACCCTGAATTAATTCTTTCAACTCCTGTATCTCATTTGAATTGCTGGTTTGTTCCTTTGACTGGGCCATATCTTCATTTTTCCTAGTATGATTTGTTATTTTCTGTTAGCGACTAGACAGACAATTTCCTTAATTAGTTTATTCTAGAGATTACTTTCACTTTTTTACCTAGGATTTTCTTGCTAGGTGACTTTGCTGTCTATCTGTTCTTTGACATTCATTTCAGCTTATTCTAGACCTCTAGCCTAGGTTTTTGTTTAACAGATCCTTTCAGTTCTTTTTTTCTTATTTCTTGCCCTGACTGTAAGCTGCTTTTTTTTTTCCATAGGAGAGTCTACTTAGGTATTACAGAACCCAGTTAGATTTTACTGGACGTTAGATTTTACTGGACCGTACTGGCCTCCCCTAAGGAGGAAAGTGTCAACTGCATCAATTTTCCCTGAGGATAAGACCCAGTAGATTGAAAGACTTTCCTCTAGACTCTGTGTTTTTCCTACCTTGCCCAGTATGTGGAACTTGTCTGCCTGTGGGTCCCACCCATACAAAGCAATGTGGTACCTTCAACTTCAGCAAACTCTCCCTGTGGGGGTATGGTTGAGACAGAAGAGAGGGTGTAGTCTGGCTTTAATTGCTTCAGTTTTCCAGTTGCTGGGGTCTGAATTCCTTGAGGGAGGGATTCCACCTGAGCTGGGCCCCACCCCTCTCCTGGGGAAGGCATAGCCTCCAAGGAACTACCTCCTTTCACCTGACCACATCTTTGCCTCTCAGACAAGCTTAATTCTACCCTTGCCTGGGGCAGTTGGAGCCTAAAGTTGTATCCAAAGAGTAATCAAGCTGTAGAAACACAGCTACAAAAATGAAAAGAAAAAAATTCTTTTCAGAGCAGGACCCCCATTCCTTGGGTTTACCAATCAAGAGCTTAAATTGGTACATTGCTCTGTGTATCTCCAGGTCCTATGTGCCCCTTCCTTTCCTTCAGGACCCAGATTTTTTCAAGCATTTTGTGCTTTCTTGTCCAAAAACCTCCATTTTTTATTCTTTTTCTGTCAGCCCTGCCTCCTCTGTGCTGGGGCAAAACCCAGCAACCTCAGCTTTTACTTGAGGGTCTGCTGAGCTGGGGCTCTATTTTTAGTAGTCAGAATTCATTAATTAATTCCACAATTGGAGCTTGGTTGAGCTCAGCCCCTTGATGTTGGTAAAGTCTCTTTCCTTTTCCTTCTGGGAAGCAGCCTGTGGGAGAGGGGCACCAGCCTTCATGGCTTGGTGACTCAGGATTCTGGATGGAGTCACAGTTGGACCAACTTGACCTAACTGGTGTATGCTGTGTGTCTGGTCACTGATGTGGCCCCAGCAATTGTTCTGTACTGTTTCTGGCTATTTACTAGCTGCTCTGGAGAGTGAACTAAATTCCACACCTCACTAAACTGCCATCTTGGACTGTCATTCTCTCACTTCCCCAGAGACATTTTGGAAAGAGCCACCGAAACCAGAAATAGAAGAAAAGGGCCACTATGCATCATCATTCCCCTTACATGTAACTGAGGAGTGTCAGATGCCAGCTGGTATACAAAGAAGTAAGTATCTTCCTTTTCAAGTCTTCATTTCTACATTTTCATGGCCTGAGAAATGTAAAATTGTAAACAAATAAATCCTTATTGAAAAAGTCAACCCATTTCTGGTATATTGCACTCTGCCACTTCAGCAAACTGAAATACGATGCAAGCTTGCATGTCATCTGCCTTGCATTTGACACCTGACTCAACTGAATTGGTTTTTAGTTTGGTCCACCAATTACCTAAAAGTCTAAATCTTTTTCTTCCTCCAAGCCCTTTAATATTCACTTAAACAATGGAGGCACAAGCAATAACAAAAACTGCATTTTTTACATTACAAGGAAAATCATTTTGTGTGATAGCTACACAATATGCTAATTTTCTCAAAATTTCTTCTGTAATAACATTTCATTAATACTCTGGTCCATAGGTTGAATCAATGAGGTCACAAAGATAGGCAGGAAGGGATTAGAAGAATGAAATTGTTACTAACTGCAACACTAGGCACACTATACCAGGTTTTACACACTTAAATGTGAACATAAATTCCAATTATCAATGAGTAGAAAAACAATGCTGTCAGGTAAGCTTGTTTTAAATTCTTTTACTTTAAATATAAATTATGAACCTTTGTATTTGACAAAGATTTTTTACCAAAAAAGCATGTCAATATACACCAATATGTTTTGCATTTCCAGATATTTTACACAAGGGTGAACATTAGCACATGGGAACATTCAATCTGTTTTATTCAACTTAAATCTTGAGTTGTTTTATTCCTACCTACTGGGTACCATTTGATCAATGCCATGATTCCCTGGTTTATCACCAGTATTAAAATTTTAGGTAGGAAACTGTTCAATGGGGGGAAAATAGCAATTTTTTTTTAATGTAACACACCTAAAGTTTTCAAAAGAAAGACCTAATTTTAAGGTACCAAAGCTGTCATTTAAATAAGAAAATGTACTTGGCTTAATCAGCTCTAAAGTGAAGCTATCATTGCCTTTTCAACAAGGCTTAAATCAAAGAAGATAATTTCCAGAAAGCCAATTCCCAGCTTGTAGTGCACAATTTTCAAGGGCATATATAGTTAGCTTTCTACCTTCCCCAAATCCAGATAACCACTCACTCCTCCAACCAATCCTTAATTTTTCCAGGCCCATTATTTTCTTGCTAAGTCCTCTGCTCCCTGCTCTTTTTTCTACCTATATTCTCCCTCTACTTCCCTCAATCTATACCTAGAGAAAAGACTGTTTCCTTACTGCATGATCAATTATTGACCAATTGCCACTACAGTGCTTTGAATTTCAGATGCTATTAGTCAGGTTTCTACTGTTCATTCCCTCCAAAAGCACACTAAGTATCATGATAATAATAATAAAAGTACACCAAGAGTTCTCACAAACCTAGAAGGTATCTGGAGGAAGAGTCCTTGAATGTTTGAGCCATCTATCTCGATGTTCTAATTCATAGGTGAGAATACTAGAGGTGATATGTCATGACATGCCCAAGGCTATATAGATAGCTAATTAGAAGCAGAAGCTAGCCTTCTATTTCAAACTCATAAAATCCTTAATTTTGATCCATGAAGTTGCTGCTGACTGAGGATGTCCAGTCCAACCATGGAAAAAGGATAGTCTTGGGAGGAATGAACAGGGAGAAGAATCTTTTAGCAAACCTTTTCACAAATTTTCATAATTAAGGGAGAAATTATCCCTTTTGTTAAACCTCCTTCTAAACATTTCACCTCCTGTGGGGTCCCTTTAAAGAAAGAGTGCTTCCTGGGATTAGAGAGATAATGTCCAACAGAGCCAGCTAGTGTTTATTTTGGGGACACAAACTACAGTTAAGGAGGTAAAAGGGATCTGTTTCAATGGCCAGCAGATCCCTATTTAGGGATCTGTCTGGGTCCCTGTCTCTGACAAAGCCTATGGGTAGAAATGGAAATTAAGTCTGACTCTGAAGAGGAAGTCTACCATGCACTGTAATCTAGCCCTTGTAAGTATTTAACTTGCCAGTGATCATCCTGTTAAGGACAAATTTATCCCTTAGTGTCCAATACGATCTCTAGGTCATTTTGGTGTTCACATTTAAAAAAGGGACTGACTTAGATAATTTGTTTATCCTGGTAAGAAAAGACACCCTGTTGATAAAATTTTGATTTGATCCATGTGGAATATTTGTAGAATAACAGATAATGTGTGCCTCTGTGTTTGTCTTTCATGAATTTCTATGAAATCCAGGACATCTATGGCCTCAAATTTTTTTTAGAGTTAGTCACCATTGCCACTAAGGAGGACTGATATTTATCAGGATTCCCCTGGAGAAACAACTGGCTGGACATACAACCCAGTTTTGAATCCTCCAGACTACAAATTCATCATGGTTTTCATCATCTGTTGACTGATAAGCTGTGTCTAACATCTCCAACTGATAGAGGTGATCTTTTACCTCAGTAAAATTTTGCATTATTACTTTGCTCAAGCTGTTATGAGGTCTAATGTGGGGTGGGAAACTTCCAAACAATAACAATTCACACAGCAAGGTATATGTGGGCAGTGTCCAAAGCCTCCTCTGTGGGCCATTTCCAAGTTTTGCAATAATTGCAGAAGATCCTTTAGTATGGTGTGCTGGTTTGAAAGGATGTATGTACCCTAGAAAAGCCATGTTTTAATCCTAATCCCATTTTGTAAAGGCAGCCATTTCTTCTAATCCCTATTCAGCACTGTATGCTTGAAACTTTAATTAGATCATGTCTCTGAAGATGTGTCTCATTCAAGAGAGGTTGTTAAACTGTATTAGGTGAAGATGTGTCTCTACTCATTCCAGGTGGGTCTTGATTAGTATACTGGAATACAATAAAAGAAGAAACATTGGGGAGAAAGCTGGGAGATTCTGAGAGAGCAGAGAATGACATAGCCAGGAGAAGCAGAGGGTCCACCAGCCATTTCCTTCTTTGGAAATGAAGAAGGAAAGTATCTCCTGGGGAGCTTCATGAAAGGAAGCCAGGAGGGAAATCTAGCAGATAGTGCCATGTTTACCACATGCCTTCCAGATTAGAGAAAAAACCCTGACTGTGTTTGCCATGTGCCTTCTCACTTGAGAGAGAAACCCTGAACTTCATCAACCTTCTTGAACCAAGATATCTTTCCCTGGATGCCCTAGATTGGACATTTCTATAGACTTGTTTTAATTGGGGCATTTTCTTGGCCTTAAAACTGTAAACTAGCAACCTATTATGTTCCTCTTTTAAAAAGCCATTCCATTTCTGGTATATTGCATTCCAGCAGCTAGCAAACTAGAACATACGGTGACCATTTTTACATTCCATATTCTGGCATCCAAGCATTTAATTTCAGCCCCTATATTTCACCTTGGATATCATCATAGTAATGGTACAGAGAGCTTTTGCATAATCCCAATCCACGTAAAAATGGAAAAAACAAATATGGTCACTGTATCTGAGAACTGCTGAAACTGAGTTTCCCATGAACACAGAGACTCAGAGGCTCACAAACCTTCCAGGTAAGAAAGTTGGACACTCAAATCCTGTGGGTTGGAAGTTATGCCTTTCTCAGTTGTGGTGATTTGGAGATATTTACCCCAGAAAAGCAAATTCTTAAACTTTGTCCACTCTTGTTGGTGAGAATCCATTATAAGTAGGATGTTGTTGTGAGGTTAATTCAGTTAAGATGTGGCCCACCTCAATTAAGGTGGGCCTTAATCCTATTACTATAGTCCTTCATAAGAGAATGAAATTTGGACAGTGAGAAAATCACAGAAGGAACAGCTAGAAGCTGAGTATCAAAGGAACATGGAAGAGAAGGGAGTGACCAGGACATGCTACCTTGTTATGTGAAACATAACATGTGCCTTGTTATGTGAAAAGGTAAAGACCAAGGAGCAATACAGTGACCTCAAGTATTCTGCAATATCTTCAGGGAGAAAGGATCACCTTGGTGACACCTTGATTTAAGTCTTTTTCTTTGCCCCCAAATCATGAACTAATTAATTCTCATTATTTAAGCCAACCCATTGCATGGTATTTGCTTGAGCAAGAAAGGCACCTAATTAGCTCTAACTGGTTAAAGACAGTCATTTAAACTAAGGCACATTCCAGAGCAAGTTTAACCTTGTTAAGGTATGAACAAAATGATGAAAGTATTAGTTCAGGCTAGAATCTCACATCTAAAACTTTCTATAAATTAATGTCACAAATAATGTATCCTAAAATAACTCAATTCTAGATATGGACAGCAGTGAAGCAAATTCAGAGGTAATACTTTCCCTGTGTTAATACGAAGATTGGGAAAGCTTGATAATTTGGGAACTGGACAGTTACTCTTATGCCAATATCACACCCTGACAACATGCACATCTCACATCTGAGATCGTTTCCCCTCTCAAAGTAAATTGATGACAATATCCTCTTCTGCCCTGATTGTTCTTTAAAGACAAGCATACTACATCAACTAGGGAAGCTTTTCATATTATTGAGAAAACACAAACTTTTGAAAAAGATTAAAGGCAAAATACTAGCTTATGGAATGGAAGGCTAAATAGTATAGTCTTGGTTCAGTAAATTTTCAAAAACAACGAAAAAACTTCACCAGAATTCTCATAAGACATCTACATTTTGTTAAGGGGAAATTCACAGAAAGTTCCAGCATCAGTGTGCTGGTTTGAATTTTTTGTGAACCCCAGAAAGCCATAACCTTTAATCCTCATTCAATATTTCTGTGTGGGAGCTTTTTGTTTATCCATGGAGATGTAGCCCACCCAATTGTGGGTGGTAACTTTTGTTTAGATGTTTTCCATGGAGATGTGTCTCCACCCATTCAAGGCTGTGTTTTCTTACTGGATCCCTTTAAGAGGAAATTATTTTGGAAAAATTATTTGGGAGAAAGAAAATGCCTCCAGGATTGCTTCATGAAACAAGAAGCCTGGAAAGAATGCTAGTAGATGTCACCATAATTTTCCTGTGCCTTTCCAGTTAAGAGAGAAACCCTGAACATCATCAGCCTTCTTGAAGCAAGGTAGCTTTCCCTGGATTCCTTGGGTAGGACGTTTCTATAGCGTTGCTTTAATTTGGATGTTTTCACAGCCTTATAACATGTAAACTTGCAACTTAAATAAATTCCCTCTTTTAAAAGTTGTTCCATTTCTGTTATATCATGTTCTGGCAGCTTGCAAGCTAGAACAACACAGTTTCCACTTATCCCTTAAATTTACAATCCTAACATGTGTATCTTGCATGCCTTTGAACATATATTTCTCAAACTTGCAGTGTTTTGCATCCTACAACAACTATCTTTCAACTTCATGTAAGATAGTGTAAATACAAGGAATAAGAAGGAATTAAAAAATATCTAAGACTGGCATTTTTATTTATTTTCTGGGACACAAGGAACAATGACAAGAAGTGTCAAGTGGAAAGAAGTGTTTGAAATCTCAAATTTTGTGATTCATAGGTCCATACACTATTGGAATTCTAACTAAGTAATTTTAATGTTTCAGCAGTTCAGACAGGTGCAGAAGACAGATATGCTTAGGCCTCTATTCTTATTGATAGAGAAGTGGGCAAATATATATTATTGCATTAATGAAGCTTAAAATTTAGTAAGAGAGCTTGATCAAAAAGTGAATAACAAATAATATTTAAAATAAAAAATTGAGATATATGTTATTAATGAAAATCACTGTGGGAATGTGTTTTAGGATGGATAATCATGGACCATTTTTCTGAAATTTACTAGTTTAGATTTGTTTTAAAGGATGAGAACAAGATAGCAGCTAGAAGAAGGAAAGTGGTATATATTCTACTTACAGTTGATTAAGCATGGACAGATCTGAGAAACTGAGTTATTGGAAGATATAGAAGAGGACAAATATGGCTGATATAATGTGTTAGAGCAAAGTTGTTATGTGCTTAGGCTGAAGGTATTGGCCAGGATCAGAAATTAAGAGGAAGACACTGGGTGTGGCACTTAAGCATAAAGAGAAATCACCAGTTGCTTTGGAGCAAGGAATTGATGTCTTCTGGTTTATATTTTTATAAATATACATTTTAAAGAGGATATGAATTTTTAAATTTACATACAAAGAAAAATGAACTAGAATAACAAAGACTATATTGAGAAATAAAAAATAAATTCAGAAAAATGCATTTCCTTGACTTCAATGCAATATATAGCTAATCAAGAAAACCCAAATAATCTAATTATAAAATGGACAGAAAAGATAAACTTTTTCACTGCTCAGCAGTTACACAAGTGGCAAATTAATGTATGTTATTCATCAGGGAAATGCAATTTAAAACCATTCTTAGCTATCCTACATACTTATCAGAATGGATAAAAGAAAATAGTGAAAACATTTGGTATTAGGGAGCCTGCAGAGAAATTGGATCACTTTCATATTGCATGTGACAATGTGTAAATGTAAAATGATTTAGTTCTACTGCAAATCAGTTTGACAGTTTACAAATAACTATATGTGACTCACATAGGAACAAAGACATGTACTTATGGGTAATTATCACAGAGTGATAAATTCTCATGTTTAAGAAAGTACAGTACAGTTTCCCAAGGGCAAGTGAGGGGGTGAAGAGGGATGAGAGCTAATGAATAATGGGTAGAATATGTGCTTGGGGGGATGGGAAAAATTTGGTAATGGATAGTGGTGACCAAAGTCCAATATTGTTAATGAGATTAATCCCACTGAACTGTATGCTAGGGAGCAGTTGAGATGGGAAAGTTCAAATCTATATATATTTCAACAATTTAAAAAGGACTAAAGAGTAGTGCAAGGATAGTTCAGTGGTAGAATTCTTACCTGCCATGCAAGAGACCTGGGTTTGATTCCCAGCCCATGCACTTCCCTAAACAAACAAGCAAAGAAAGAAAGAAAACAAAGAAACAAAATTCAACAAATGATGTTGCAAAAACAGGATACTTACATGGAAAAAGAATGAAATGTGACCCCCACCATACAGCATACAACAAGAAAGAACTAAAGAGACATAACAACTAAATACAATAGATGATACTGGACTGGACCCTACAATGCAGGAGAAAACTGCCAAAAATGACATGATTAGGACTATGTAAAAATTGGAATATAAGAAAGAAGCTTTATATCAATGTTAACTTTCTTGTAATTTTTAGTAAATATACCTGGAAGTGTTATGGGTTTCAGGAAAATGGTGCATTCAGCTTACTTTCAAACCTTTAGAAAATTGATGTTTGATAGATAGATAGTTGGATAGATAAATGAGTTGGCAAATGTGGCAAAATATTAAAATTGTTAGATTGGGTACCTGGATGAGAGGCATGATGGAGTTTTCTATGGATTTGTGTTATTTTTGGATTAGTCCTGTTAGTGAAAATTGTTTCAAAATGAAATTTAACATAAAGAGCTTCTGCATTCCCCCAAACATCTATGCACATGGTCATAGAATTTTTAAGATAGATTAAATGAATGTGTTAACACATAGTATACTATGAAGAGGTGACATTTCAAAATGTTAGAAAGATGCAATCTAAAGTATAAATTATTTTCAAAATGAAACAGGATGCAATCAAAATTTTAGGTAGGATTTTGATTTTGACATGAGGAGGACATATTTTTCTAATATAATGGGGCATGGGAAGATATGGAAAGCAAATACCTGTACATTTTTTTTGGAGGTGCTGTACATGTGATTCAGCTTTTGCCTGAAGGGTCTACTTTCACAATGAGTTATTCAGTAAGATTGTGAGGTAAAAGATACGGGAGTAAATATTGGAATGTTGGAGAAGCCATATCACCAACATGGCTGCCGTGGCTGATGCAAGGCAACACAAAATGGCTGACCATAAATCTGCCCTCCACCCTAGCAACAGCGGTGACCAATCCCAGAAATCTGCCCTCCACCCTAGCAACAGCAGTGACCAATCCCAGCCCGACACTTGTCCCTGCATGCTCCCAGCCTATATAAGCCTGTGCACTTCCTCAATAAAGCTGATGCCTTCCACTCACCTCTGAGGGTTGTCTCCTGAGTTGTGTGCTGTGTGCTGTGTGCTATGTGTCTGTGTGACTGACTCAATACGGCCACTTACCCACAGCCATCAACTACCCCACATGGAAGAGTATAGAAAAGACTGGGTAGAGATATGGGGGGTTTGAGGAAATGATTTTACTGGGAAATATGAACTTAATGATTGTTGGACAATGTTTATTTTCTATCTGATATGTAGATAATTTTGAAATTGTGGTTGTATGATTGTGCCATTTTTAATATCTTCTACAGAAGAGTGCAGCTGTGTGATGAGATAATTCAAATATAAGATGAAATGAGGGGGGCATCCACTGATGGAATTTCTCCAGAGAAAAGAAGGAGGGGTAATGGTATTTGAGGTGTTTGTAACAGAACAACTATATAAAGGTGATGAAGTAGATGACTGGTTGGGGTTTTTGGGAGGAATTTTTAGGAGAGTGTTTACTTCAGAAAGAAGAGATGGTATGAATTGATTGTGGGCTTAGATAAAGTTGAAATAATACTTAATTATAAATATTCATACAAAGAATCCGGTAGTATAGGAAGATGGGGTCAGTTCACTTACAAGGAATCAGAAAATCTGTAGATTGAAGAGGACAGTAAATTTAAATAATAGGAAGAGAGTCAGACATTGGTAAAGGCAGCAATTGACTCTTTTGTAGTAAGGATTCCCAATGTGAATGGGGTGAGAAGACTAACAAGAGATAGGCCCTTCATTTTTCTGTAAAGTTGTGATCTATGGTCTTCTATCAAGATTGCTTTGAAAATTAAAGACGATAATAGTAGCAATCTAACATTTGAGTGGAGTGTGCCAGGACATGTTCAAAGTATGTTAGAAAATTAATATTATTTTAAAATCTCTCAATCAGACACTGCCACTGAATGTATTTTCTAAGGTTCTCTAGAGAAACAGAATCAGCAGGAAATATCTGAAGATATAAAATTAATAAAAGTGTCTCATGCAACCACAGGAACATAGAGTCCAAAATCCGCAGGGCAGTCTGTGAAGCTGATGACTCCACTGAGTGGTCTGGATGAACTCCACAGGAAAGGCTCATCAGCCAAAGCTGGAAAAGAGACTGTCTCTTCTGAATTCTTAAAAGCCTTCCAAGGATTAGATTAAGTACCACTCATTGCAGAAGACACTCCCCTTGGCTGATTACAAGTACAGTCAGCTGTGGGTGAAACCAATGTGATCATGATTTAATTCTATGAAATGTCCTCATAGCAACAGACAGGCCAGAACTTGCCCAACCAGACAAATGGGCACCACCACTTGGTCAAGTTGACAGATAAACCTGACCATGACAGTCTACCACTTGTCATCTTGGCAGCTATACACATCACCATAAACCATACTTAATCTCTAAATAAGAAGCAATAAGAAGCACATTTTTTTCTTGCCTAAAAATACTCAACCATCCTACGTACAACTGAAAATGCATTAAATCTTCCCAGAATAGTGTGCAAGTCCTTGGATAATATTCATTCTAAAACTAAACTTGATATCTTACAACTTAAATACTATAACATGAACAAAACAGAAATACAGTCCTCATTTCTGTAACTGATCACGTGGTCATAGTTCATATTTATGACTACCTTTTTCCACTACTCATTCCAAGTTCTCTTTACCCTCAGTAAGCACTTCAGCTGGCTGTGGTTCTTTGCCTGGCAGGGTGACCCCAACCTTCATTCCTGACGTTTCAGAGCCACTGATAGTCCTGCCTGGACTAGGTTGTTGCAGTTTTCCATTGATTTTAATCACAAGGCATGGTAGTACCAAAAGATACCCTAGGTGATCTCCTATATTCCAGGAAAACTCTTCTTTAACTCCATTGTGTATTTGCAGTCCTTTTCCCACTAATAGTCAGGGTCAGTCTCCCCAGCCAGTAAAGTAATCCGTTTCTTGGCTTGTTTATCCAGGGGCATGATTAGCCCAAAGTGACCAGGTGGAAGCCATAGATTCCAGTTCAATGGAATCATTGCTGTTTCTCCTGGTGAAAGCACTACCCTTCTGGAACTAAAATCTGTAGATGAGCAGAGCTCAAGGTAATGGGGATAGGAAGCAAAATTTTTCTTAGTGGAATAGTATGGATAATAGTGAGTGCAGCTACTCCCATTTACACCCTTTGGTTCCTGGACCCAATGATCCTCACTATGAGAGAAAAAGCACCATACAATGAATGCTGATTTAGAGCATATACAGCTTCCTGGAGAACATGATCCTAGCCCTGCAAGGTATTGCCGCCTAGTTGGCACCACAATTGAGTTTTCAAAATGCCATTCCATTGTTCTATCAATCCAACTGCTTCGGATGATGGGGAATATGGTAAGAACAGAGAATTCCATGAGCATGTGCTCACTCTCACACTTCATTTGCTGTGAAGTGTGTTTCTTGATTTGAAGCAATGATGTGAGGAATACCATGATGATGGACAAGGCATTCTGTAAGCCCACAGATGGTAGTTTTGGCAGAAGCATTACATGCAGGAAAGCAAACCCATATCCAGAGTTCGTGTCTATTCCAGTTAGAACAAATTGCTGCCCTTTTCGTGAAGGGAGTGGTCCAACATAGACAACCTGCCACAATGTAGCCAGCTGGTCACCTTTGAGAATAGTGCCATATCATGGACTGAGTGTGGGTCTCTGCTGATGTCAGATTATGCACTCAGCAGTGGCTGTAGCCAGGTCACCCTTGTAGAGTGGTATTCTGTGTTGTTGAGCCCATGCATAACCTCCATCCCTACCTCCATGACCACTTTGTTCATGAGCCCATTGGGCAATGACAGGAGTTTCTGGGGGAGGTGGCTGACTGGTATCCACAAATGGGTCATCTTATCCACTTGATTATTAAAACCTTCCTCTGCTGAAGTCACCTTCTGGTGTGCATTCACATGGGACACAAATATCTTCATGGTTTTAGCCCATTCAGAAAGGTCTATCCACATATCTCTTCTCCAGACCTTTCTGTCACCAATCTTCCAATCATATTCTTTCCAAGTCCCTGACCATCCAGCCAAACCATTAGCACCAGTCCATGAGTCAGTATACAAATGCATCTCTGGCCAGCTCTCATTCCCAGCAAAATAAGCAACCAAGTGCACCTGTTTGAAGTTCTGCCCACCGGGAGCATTTCTCCTCATCACTGTCCTTCAGGGACACCCCAGAAAGGTGTTAGAGTACTGCAGCTGTCCACTTTCAGGTTGTACCTGCATATCATGCTGAACAATCTGTAAACCAGGCCTGAGTTTTCTCTTCCTCAGTCAATCACTGTAAGGAACTCCCCTAGAGGCCATAGCTCTAGTATGGGGGAAAGAAGGTAATGTGGCAGGAGTGGAGCCCATGGACATTTGGGCCATTTCCTCACTTAACTTACTTGTGCCTTCAGGATCTGCTCTGACCCTAGCTCATATATACCATTTCCATTTTATAATGGAGTGCTGCTGTGCATGCCCAAATTCATGGCTTGGTGGTTCAGACAACACCCAGCTCATGATAGGCAGCTCATGGTAACCTGGTGACCCATGGTTAAGCGTTCAGTCTCTACTAAGGCCAAGTAGCAGGCCAAAAGCTGTTTCTCAAAAGGAGAGTAGTTATCTGCAGCAGATGGTAAGGCTTTGCTCCCAAATCCTAAGGGTCTGCATTGTGATTCTCCTATAGGGGCCTACCAAAGGCTCTAGACAACATCTCTATTTGCCACTGACACTTCCAGCACCATTGGATCTGCTGGATCATATGGTCCAAGTGGCAAAGCAGTTTGTACAGCAGCCTGGACTTGTCACAGAGCCTCCTCTTGTTCACATCCCCACTCAAAATTAGAAGATTTTCTGGTCACTCAATAAATGGACCAGAGTAACACTCCCAAATGAGGGATATGTTGTCACCAAAATCCAAAGAAACCAACTAGGTGTTGTGACTCTTTTTTGCTTATAGGAAGGGCCAGATGCAGCAACTTATCCTTCACTTTAGAAGGGATATCTCGACATGCCCCACATGACTGGACACCTAGAAATTTCAATGAGGTGGAAGTCCTCTGTATTTTTGTTGGATATATCTCCCATTCTCTTACATGCAAATACCTTACCAATAAGTCCAGTGTAGCTACTACTTCTTGCCCACTAGGTCCAATCAACATGGTATTACCAATATAATGGACCAGTGAAATGTCTTGTGGGAGGGAGAAATGATCAAGGTCCCTGTGAAGAAGAATTATGACATGGGGCTGAAGAGTTTAAATACCTCTGAGGTAGGACAGTGAAAGTTATTGCTGATCTTGCCACCTGAAAGCAAACTGTTTTTGGTGGTTCTTACTAATAGATATTGAGAAAAAAGCATTTGATGGATCAATAGTTGCATACCAGGTGTGCTGGTTTGAAGGGATGTATGTGCCCTAGAAAAGCCATGTTTTAATCCTAATGCTATTTTATAAAGGCAACCAGTTCTTCTAATCCCTATTCAGTACTGTATGTTTGAAACTGTAATTAGATCATCTCCCTACTTAGGTAGTCACATCTTGATGTGATCTTGAATGTGATTTAATCAAGAGTGGTTGTTAAGAGGGATTAGGTGGAGGGTTGTCTCCACCCATTTGGGTGGGTCTTGATTAGTTTCTGGAGCCCTATAAAAGAAGAAACATTTTGGAGAATGGAGAAATTCAGAGAGAGCAGAGAATGACATAGCCATGAGAATCAGAGTCCACTAGCCAGCAACCTTTGGAAATGAAGAAAGAAAATGTCTCCTGGGGAGCTTCATGAAACAGGAAGCCAGGATAGAAAGCTTGCAGATGATGCCATGTTCATGACATGTCCTTCCACATGAGAGAGAAACCCTGACTGTGTTTACCATGTGCCTTTCCACTTATGAGAGAAACCCTGAACTTTGTCAGCCTTCTTGAACCAAGGTATCTTTCCCTGGAATGCCTTTGATTGGACATTTCTATAGACTTGCTTTAATTAGGACATTATCTTGGCCTTAGAACTGTAAACTAGCAACTTATTAAACTTCCCTTTTTAAAAGCTGTCCTGTTTCTGGTATATTGCATTCCAGCAACATGCCCCACATGACTGGACACGTAGAAATTTCAATGAGGTGGAAGTCCTCTGTATTTTTGTTGGATATATCTCCCATTCTCTTACATGCAAATGCCTTACCAATAAGTCCAGTGTAGTTACTACTTCTTGCCCACTAGGTCCAATCAACATGGTATCACCAGGTACCAGGGGATGTATTGATTTGCTCAAGCAATGATACCATATCTGGAATAGCAGCTGCAATTGTAGTTACCACCTAGTTGAGCCTATGATAAACCACTATCATACTCCAAGACCCATCTATTTCTGTGCAGGCCAAATAGGAGAGTGGAATGGGGATGTGGTGGGCTGTGTTGATTCCCACCACATCCCTATATCCTTCAAGTCCTTAAGAGTGGTAGTAATTTCTACATTCACTTCAGGAATCTGGCATTGCTTCTGATTTACTGTTTTTCTAGATAAGGGCAGTCTAGTGGCTTCCACTTGGCCTTTCCCACCATAATAGCCCTCACTCCATAAGTTAGAGAACCAATGTGGAGATTCTGAAGTTGCTCAGTATGTCCATTCAAATCGTGCATACTGGAACTGGAAAATAATACAGAATGGATCTGGGGATCCACTGGACCCACCATGAGACAGACCTGAGCTAAAACTCCATCAATCACCTGACCCCCATAGCCTGCATTCTGAGTGGTGGGCCATGGTGATGTTTTGGGTCTTCTGTAATTAATGTCACTTCTAAACCAGTGTGTAATAATCCCTAAAATATTTGATATTTTCCTTTTCCCCAGTGCATAGTTATCCTGATAAAAGGCTGTCAGCCTCCTTGGAGTAGGCTTGGAGGGAGATTAACATAAATTTGTCACAGTGTAACTGGGTTCTCCCCCAAAGAGACCTGATCTCCCTCTGATTCAAGGGCCTCTGGGTCTGTAAACTGTCTCAAATCTGGACATTGATTAAGAGGCTGTGACGCTGCGTTTTTGTAACTCAAGTTAGACTTCTCTTCACTTGACCTAGAACTCTTTTGTTTATATAGCTCAGACAAGAATTTAGTAGACTGCCCAGCTATTGTACTTCTAGGTACCCCATAATCTACTAGCCAATACCTCAAGTCTCTGCAAATCAGATTATTTTGACTCCTGCTTTGAATCTGCTTTCTATTATGATAGCCATGCCCACCTTGTCTTTTATGATTAAGTACTGCCACCTGGCTTCTGCCAACTTGGGATCCAGTCATCCCCATTGTGTTTAATGATTCCAGCTCAGTTGACAGCAGTTCTCACAGTAAAATCTGACCTACAGTGAAGTGCAACTACAGAGCTCTTCAGGGATGATAGCACTAGTCTCACAAATTTATTTCTCACAATTCTGGTAAAAGGTGCATCTTCTGAACATTCCTGGGTGTACTCTAATATTCCAATCTCTCTAAGCCATTGGGTCTCCTCAACTACATTCTATCAGGGTAATTCTGGCATTTCAACCTCAGGTAATGTCAGCCACTTTTTGATTCATGCTTCAGTCAACCATCCAAATGAACTGTTAATGCCTTTTCTAATTCCTTGAGCTATAATACTGAATGCAGGATCTCTGCTTAGTGCACCCATATCAATAAATTCAACCTGATCCCAGCCTTATATTCCTCCCACCTTTATCCCACACCCTTAAAATCCATTGCCACACATATTCCTCTGATTTCTGTCTATATAAATTGGAAAACTCACACAGTTCTTTTGGAGTATAACATACCTCCTCATGGATGAGGAAGAGTACCTCACCTCTTGGGGCCTGTTGGGACTTTAGTCTATTTATAGGTCTGGAAGAAATGAGGGGTGTTTGGGGTGAGTCATGAAAAGAATTAGAAGTATCTTCCAAGCCATTTGCTTCAGGGCATTCATTTGCAGTTTCATCTGGTGAAACAGGATTAATCACTAATTAATCAGGCTAATCCCTTCATGGGGAGATTGGGTGGCCAACTCCTCAGGGCAGACTGGAGGTGGGGCAACTATGTCCTCATGGAAGACTATTACAGGGTTATCCAGAAAAGATTCAGCCTGACCTAGGGTTTCAACTTCTCCACCAACATCATTATCATTCCCTATGTCGCCATCCAATTTTTCAGGATCCCCCTCCTTTCTAATCAATTACTTCACATTAAAGGCAGACCTGATGCAAGATTGAGATTTAAGTTTACCTTGTAAAGTTGCTACTCTAACAATAAGATTCTGAGTCTTACTTTCAGAGATCTCAAGTCTATGGCTACAGGAAATGAGATTTTCGTTCAGTACACTCATAAAAATGCTTACATCTGTCAGATGGTGTGTAAGCTTCTCATTTGAAGCCTTAAGCCCAACTCTTTCACTCATTAATGTATACAGTGGATCTAATAACAGCCAACCAACATTTCTATACCTCCTATTTCCTTAAAACTCCATAAAAGTCACAAAAAATCACCGCCCAAAGCCTGGATTCATACAAGCAAAGCATTAGAAGAATCTGAACCAGCGTGTGATCCCTGAAATATCTGATCATTTCCTTTTCCCCAGTGCATGGCTATCCTAATAAAAGGCTGTCGGTCTCCTTGGAGTAGGCTTGGAGGAAGATTAACATAAATTTGTGGCAGTGTAACTGGGTCCGCCCCCAAAGAGAACTGGTCTTCCCCTCATTCAAGGGCCTCTGGGTCTGTAAACTGTCTCAAGTCTGGACATATATATATATATATACACACACACACACATAAACACACATGCTAATTTTTTTCTACCTCTATACCAGCTTTATATAATGCTCTATAAAGCAGCTATGAAGCATAAATATCCAAAAGAATTCTGAAACTTCATGTTGCTGGATTTGAATTTCTAGGTTCTTGGCTATACCAAAAAAAAAATAATAATTTAAGGGTAAAGTACCAATTGAACAAGCAGTTAGAAAGTTTAAGTACACATGCAAGAAGGGCATGTGGGCACTCTCACATGAGTAGATAAATGAGAGGCAAGAAGCATGCAATGTTGTGGCAATCTGCTTTTGTTGTTTAGTTTCACTTACTCCTTCCATCCTCTTCTTATTATATCAAAGTGGTTTATTAACAAGAATTTTCTGTTACCCACTCCATTAGGTTTTGCAACACAAGATGTTGAAGAACATATCTTATGAGTTAATTCTCTTTATTCTAAACTTCAATCTCTCCAGAGTGGGGACATGAGGGTAGATAGTGCATTTGATTGGGCTGGCTACCTCCTGGTGTTTTGCATAGGTGGGTAGTCCAAGGCAGGATGTCTGTGTGGTGTGGGTTGTTCTGGCCTTGACCACTTGTCCTTGCTTAAGGGCTTTCTCATGGTATCTTCTGTCCCCTCTTAGATCACTGCCTTGTTCATACCAAAAGAAAAGCACAAAGCCTTTCTTTCCATTGTAGTTCTCAGTGCCTCACCTGTGTGTAGCTTTTATTTCAAGTGGATCAGCTCTAAGAGTAGCAGTGACATCTTAAAAGTGCATTTTCTACAAGGTATCCTGAACATTATGGTACGTGTCACTAGCTAATACTGCTGTAGAGAATACAAGTATTTTCATTTCAATAAAAGCCCTGATATATATGTATATAAAACCATACCTGGCATCCTTTTCTCCATTCCCATGATCCCAGAGTCTTGCAGACACCAGGCTTTGAGACCTCTTCAAGTAATTGCAGGGTCCATTTTCTGATGGCTATGTCCCTATCTCCCCATCTACTCTCCCCTGGGCATTTCTCAAAGTCTGTGTGGAAGGCCCATAAGTAAAAGTGGATGGGAAAACTTTCCCATGAGTAAATCTCATTACCAAATATTTCACCATCAAGGCCATGTTGCCTGAAAGACCAAATGAATTTTAGTTCAAATGGTTAGATTTCTGGTGGAGGTGGGTACTCACATACCCTGATAAAAGGAATTGAGCTATAGACATGGATATATCAGGCTTTCTTTACCTGTGTCAATTCAATGTATGGGTTATTTATCTGCAGAGACCAATTTATAGTATTGCAATTTATATTCCTGCTGGTGTCCAGGTTTTGGTCATGTGAGTAATGGTAAGATTGCTACTGAGGACATGTTGTGGACTTAAATTATCAGTAAACTGATTGAATCTATGGATGATTACATCCTCAGTCAATAGAGATTGCCTTCAACAATGAGTGAAATCTCATGCAAGGTTTTAGAAGGAGAAGCCATTATTTCAGCAGTCATAAGAGAATTCCCTTCTCTACCTCAGCCAGTGAGCTTCTCCTGGGGAATTCATTTGAAACCTTCATCAAAGTTCCTGCCTTGTAGCCTGCCCTATGGAATTTGGATTTGGCCATCTACACAGTTTTGTGACAAATTCTTATAAAAACCCCATAATGGTCAGAGATATCTCTTATTGGTTCTTTTTGCCAATGAACCCTAACTAATACAATCCCTCAGGATGCTTCTGAGCTCAGATGGAAGGTTGTTAAGGCAGTTTACTGCAGATTCCAGAACAGGCTGTAACTCTTTTTTAATATCTCCAGTTGACAGTTTTCTGTGGAATGAGGGCGATTTTCATGCCCTAAAATGTCATGCCTTGGAGGTGCAAAGGTAGTTCAGTGGTAAAATTCTCACCTGTTATACAGGAGACCCAGGCTTTATTTCCAGACCATGCACTTCCTACCTCCCCCAAAATTCAACAAATGGTGCTAAAATAATGGAGTACTCACAGGGAGAAAGAATGAAATGTGACCCCCCACTACATAGCATACAAAAATAAAATTACATGCTTTAAATTTGTTCCAAAATCCAATAGCTGATTTTAATCACTTTATTCAAATGCAGAAATACTGAAGTCTAGAAGTTCAAGTTGGATCATTTTTCAAAACATATTTTTATTGAATTATATTCACACACATACAGTCCATACACAGTGTACAATAAATGGCTCACAATATAATCACATAGTGTGTATTTGTCACCATGATCATTATATAGAACATTTACATCACTACAGAAAAAGTAATACAAAGAATAAAACCTCATACAACGCATACCACTTTCCCTTTCCTCTCATTGACTACTATACTTCCATTTACCCATTTTATTTTACTGCTTATCCAGATATTATTTATTTATGTATTATCCAAATTTTTTATTCACCTGTCCATATGCTGGAAAAAAGGAGCATCAGACACAAGGCTTTCACAATCACATTGTCACACTGTAAAAGTTGTGTTTTTTGCAACTGTCTTCAATCAAGAATCAAAGTTACAGGAACATGATTTCATAGGCTCAGGTACTTCCCTCTAGCCACTTCAACACAGCAAAAACTAAACAAGGGTATCTATGTAATGCATAAGAATAACCTCCATGATAACCTCTCAACTCTGTTTGAAATCTCTCAGCCACTTAAACATTATTTTGTTTCATTTCTTTCTTCCCCCATTAGGTCAAGAAGGTTTTCTCAATCCCCTGATGCCAGGACATGACTTAGTCCTGGAGTTCTGTCCCAATTGCCAGGGAGATTTACAACCCTGACAGTCAAGTCTCACATTGTGGGGAGGGCAGATTTCATCTGCTGAGTTGGTTTAGAGAAAGAGGCCACATCTGAGCAATAAAAGAAGTTCTCTGGAGATGACTTTTAAGCATAAATTTAAGTAACTTTAGACTATCCTTTGCAGAAATCAGTTCATTGGCACAAACCACAAACAGGAATAAGCCTGTTGATTTGGTAGTCTCCATTGCTTTGAGAATATCAGAAATTCTCCAAGTGGGGAAGTTGAATATATCATCCTTTCTCCAAGACCCTAAGGGGACTTTTCAAATACTTCTTTATTCACTTCCCAATATACTCTGGGATATATCAGGGCATCACAGTAACTTGGACAAACAAACAAAACCCATGCCCTCTTCTAGAGTCCATGCACTTATGGTGGTCAACTAAACTGACCGTAAATGTTAAATTAGAGAATGCGCTACCCAAAACATAAATTTTGCACCATATAAACATCTCTCCCTTTGGTTTGACAGAGAAGTTGAACTATAAAAATATGGACAAGATCATCCTTTTCCTTGAATTCTACTCTACCTTAGTCCTATCCAGATCAGCTTCTTTCATATCTCTAGTCAAAGTTTGATCCCATTTTCAACTTTTGAAACAGTTCCTGTATGGAACACAGCTGACTTTCATTCATTCAGAGCTCTAACTCTGAATATCAGGTGTCACATAAATACTCAAAGTTTCTGGGAATGACCAGGTTAAATACAAACAGCTCAGTACCTCAGAATTTAGAAATAACAGTTACAACTGCTGAATACATGTGAATACCATAAGAATTTACAATCTAGGACCTGTTGCAATAGGCCCCAAGCTGATAACCCAAGCTCTTGACTTCAGTTCGCTGAGTTTCTATATTTCAGCTAGCTCCTATGAGTGAGTCATGATAATATTTGTCTTTTGTTTCAGATATTCATTTCAACATACAGTCCTTAAGTTTCATTCACTTCATTGCATGCCTAATGACTTCATTCCTTTTTTTGGCCACTCAATAGTCCATTGTTTACATACACCATATTTCCCCTTTCCATTCCTCAGTCATTGTATCCTTAAGCCACCTCCATCAATTGTGAAGCTGTTCCTCCAGGTATATGTTGAGAAAAGGGTTTCAGGATCATGTGGCAATCCCACCCATAGCCTCCTGTGGAGCCACCAAACTGCCTCCAAGGGACTGCACCTTTCAGCTTCCCAACCAACAGTGAATAGGTATATCTCTTTCTCTACATTTTATCTAGCACCTGTTTCTCTCTGTTCATTCTTAAACAGTATTATTCACACATAATAAAATGCAACCTAAGTATATAGAAATGCTTTCACTACCATAGTCTATATGCAGATATCTCTTTTTCTTCCACAGAAAATTCATAACCCTCTGCCATGCCCCTTACCTATTGACATTTAGGTTTGGCATAATGCCTTTGTTACATTCAATGGAAACATATTACAATGTTATTGTTGAGTATAGACTCTAGCTTGCATTGATTGTACCTTTTCTCATATGCTATCCATATTCAACACTTTGCAATGCTGATATTCATTTCTTCTTTTCATGCAAATATGTTTTCTTATTTGGACATTTAATCACCCTCTTTGTCCATTCTAGTCATTCCTAAGTTATACCATCTCAGTCTTTATCCTCCATCTTTCCTTCAGGTTTCATATGTTTCCCCAGCCCTTCTTCTTCAATCACATTCACATTCAGCTTCATTCAGTGTACTTATATTATTGTGCTCCGAAACAGGTAGTATGGTGCTATCCATTTCTGAATTTTTATAGTCAACCCTATTGCACAATCTGTATTCTTTCAGCATCAAATTCCCAATCTCTACCTTATTTCTATCTCCTGATAAGTCGTGTTCTTAAATTAAACTCTCAATTCACTCATTAGTGTTGGTAAATATTAGTGAGACCATACACTTTTTGTTTTGTTTTGTTTGTCTTTTTGTTTATGGCTGATTTTACTCAGCATAATTCTTCAAGGTTCATACATGTTACATGCTTCATTACTTTATTCTGTCTTAAAACTGCATAATATTCCATTGTTTGTATATACTACAGCTTGCTTATCCACTCAATCATTGATGGACATTTGGGCTGTTTCCAACTGTTGGAAATTGTAAATAATGCTGCCATAAACATTGGTGTGCAAATGTTCATTTGTGTCCTTGCCTTCTGTTGGCTTGTTGAAGTCATCTATTTCTTCTTGAGTCAGTGTTGGTTGTTCATGTCTTTCTAGAAAGTTGTCCATTTCATCTATATTTTCTTGTAAATTAGCATATCATTGTTCATAGCATCCTCTCATTACCCCCTTTATTTCTGTGGGGTCAGTGATTATGTCTCCTCCTACATTTCTGATTTCATACATTTGCATTACCTCTCTATTTTATGTCAGCCAAGCTAAGGGTCCATCGATTATATTGATTTTCTCTAAGAACCAACTGCTGGTTTGTTGATTTTCTTAACTGTTTTCATTTTCTCAATTTCATTGGTAATCATTGTTATTTCTTTCATTTTGTTCATTTTGTTTGCTTTGGGCTTAGTTTGCTGTTCTTTCTCTAGTTCTTCCAACTGTACAGTTAATTCCTTGATTTTTGCTCTTTCTAATTTTTTTAGTATAAACTTCTAAGACAATTAATTTCCTCTTCAGCATTAACTTTTCAGATATTTACTGATTTCTGTTGTAATTTCTTCTTTGAATTTTTTCCTTGATCTCTGTGACAAAATCTAATCTTGAAAAGAAATTCCTTTTACTCAAAAAAGGAGCATTTTAAAGAGCTCTTTATTTGTACAGCTGTAAGTTAATGGTTTATCCATTGTTTAGAAACATCGTTATAAGATATCAATATTCAGAATCCAAAGGCAGATACCGAATATTTTAGTGTTTATTATTTAGGATGTTTGGCTAGCATTCTCACTGGAAATGGTTATATGTATTTGCTTTTAGTTTCATCAGATTGAGGGTACTTCTGAATGCAGAAGATTATGGACCCATGAGAGGTAGAATGAGCAGGAGATGGGTTCTTCTTTGAAAACAATGACCATTTTCTAGTGCAACTGTTCATTTTGAAATAAAAATTACAGAATGAAGATAAAACGGTCTCGTGGAAAAGCACATTGGCATATGACTGTGAGATCTAGTTTGATTGTCTTTTTGATGGATGAATTTCTCCTGTTCATTTTCAAGTTAAGGTAGGTTAATGAGAAAAACAAAACAAAACAAACAAAATGATTGGTGGAATCCTGTTTTCCAGGCAATGGAAAATAATGAAAGAAGAGGAGAATACAATAAAATGGAGCATTGATAGTGTAAGAACAAGACAAAGAAAGTTATGGGACTAGAAATAACACTCTGGGTAAAACCCATAACACATTCTTAAATATTACCTGATAGACAACTAACAGGAAGTGCTTTTTTGGAAAGTATTATCTCTCTGGAATTCTCAAAAATACCCAAGAATTCATGAGTGCATATAAATACCTGAATTTATGTGTTTACCCAAAATGAGCAATCAAATTTATTTTATATAGTTGAATTTAGGTAAAGTTTCCTTAAACTGGTGCATACCTGGGAAAATGTTATATATAATATATATTTATGAAACATAATCACATACAAACACAAATATTCTTACCATATGATCATCCCATTCCTGCTATATAATCAATAACTCACAATCTTATCACATAGTTGTATATTCATCATCATGGTCATTTCTTAGAACATTTGCATCTATTCAGGAAAAGGTATAAAAAGAAAACAGAAAAAAATTCATATATACCATATTCCTTACCCCTCCCTTTCATTGATCACTAGCATTTCAATCTACTAAATTTATTTTCACAATTGTTCCCCTTATAATTTATTTAATTTTAATCCATATGTTTTACTCATCTGTTGATAAGGCAGTAAAAAGGAGCATCATACAGAAGGTTTTCACAATCACACAGTCACATCGTGAAAACTATATCACTATACAGTCATCTTCAAGAAACATGGCTACTGGAACACAGCTCTACATTTTCAGGCAGTTCCTTCCAGTCTCTCCAATACACCTTAACTAAACAGATGATATCTATTTAATGCATAAGTATAACCTCCAGGATAACCTCTCAACTCTGTTTGGAATCTCTCAGCCATTGACACTTTATTTTGTCTCATTTCACTCTTCCCCCTTTTTGTTTGAGAGGGTTTTCTCAATCTCTGGATGCTGAGTCTCAGCTTATTATAGGATTTCTTTCCCATGTTGCCAGGAAGTTCCACACCCCTGGGAGTCATGTCCCATGTAGACAGGGAGGGCAGTGAGTTTGCTTGTTGTGTTGGCTGGAGAGAGAAGCCACATTGAGCAACAGAAGAGGTTCCCTTGGGGGTGACTCTTAGGCCTAATTTTAAGCAGGCTTAGCTTATTTTTGTGGGGTTAAGTTTCATATGAACAAACCCCAAGATTGGGGACTCAGCCTATTGCTTTGGTTGTTCCCATTGCTTGTGAGAATATCAAGAATTCTCTACTTGGGGAAGTTGAATTTTCCCCCTTTCTCACCATTCCCTGACTTTACAAATACTCTTTTATTGACGGTTCAAATCACTCTGGGATTTATTGGGGCATCACTGTGGACAAATCTACAAAATCTCATGTCCTACCAAAGGTTCCAAGTATTATGGTGCTCAATTAAGCAGTCCACATAAATTATACTAGGAAATGTACTAGTCAAAATATAAATTTTGTACCAAATAAACATTTTTTGCTTTAGTCTCATACATAAGTTTAAAGTTTTAAAATATTAATTACTGTCCATTTTCAACACCCTGCAGTATTGACATTCCTTTTTCTTCTTCATGCAAATACATTTTAAATTTGTACATTTAGTCACGATTGTCCTTCATTCCTAGATTATACCATCTCAGTCTTTATCATCTATCTTTCCTGCTGATTTCATTGTGTCCCAAGGACTTCCTTTATCATTCTCACATTCAGCTTCATTCTGTGTTCTAACATGATTGTATTACAGTTAGGTAGTATTATGCTATCTGCTTCTGAATTTGTACAATCAGTCCTGTTGCACAATCTGTATCCATTCAGCTCAAATTACCCAATATCTACCATATTTCTATCTTCTGATGGTCTCTGTTACCATCTGAAATTCTCCAAATTCATTCACTAATGTCAGTTCTTATCAGTGAGACCATACAGTATTTGTCCTTTTGTTTCTGACTAATCTCACTCAGCATAATGTCCTTAAGGTCCATCCATATTGTTACCTACTTCATAATTTTATTCTGTCTTACAGTTTCATAAGATTCCATTGTATATATATACCATGGCTTGTTTAACCACTTGTCTGTTGATGGACATATGGGCTGTTTCCATCTCTTGGCAATTGTAAATAATGCTGCTATAGACATTGGTGTGCAAATGTCCATTTGTGTCCTTGCCCTCGTGTACTCTGAGTAGGTACCTTGCAATGGTATTGCTGGATCATATGGCAGTTCTATATTCAGCTTTCTGAGGAATCGCCAAACTGCCCTCCACAGTAGTTGTACCATTTGACATTCCCACCAACAGGGGATAAGTATACCTTCTCCACACCCTCTCCAGCCCTTGTCATTTTCTGTTTTATTGATAATGGCCATTCTGGTGAGTGTGAGATGATTTCTCATTGTAGTTTTGATTTGCATTTCCTTAATAGCCAGGGAAGTTGAGCATCTTTTCATGTGCTTTTTGGCTATTTGTATTTCCTCTTCTGAGAAGTGTTTCTTCATGTCTTTTGCCCATTTTGTAATTGGGTTGTCTCTTTCCGTTGTTGAGTTGAACAATCTCTTTATATATTCTGTATACTAGACCTTTACCTAATATATCATTTCCAAATATTGCCTCCCATTGTGTAGGCTGTCTTTTTACTTTCTTGACAAAGTTCTTTGATGCACAAAAGTGTTTAATTTTGAGGAGTTCCTATTTCTTTCTTTCTGTCTTCAGTGCTCATGCTTTGGGTGTAAGGTCTACGAAGCCACCACCTATTATAAGATTTATAAGATATTTCCCTACATTTTCTTCTAAAAGTTTCATGGTCTTAGATCTAATATTTAGGTCTTTGATACATTTTGAGTTAATTTTTGTATGGGGTGTGAGATATGGATCCCCTTTCATTCTTTTGCACGTGGATATCCAGTTCTCTAGGCACCATTTATTGAAGAGACTGTTCTGTCCCAGGATAGTTGGTTTGACTGCTTTATCAAAGATCAATTGTCTATAGATGAGAAGGTCTACATCTGAACACTCTATTAGATTCCACTGGTCAGTATATCTGTCCTTATGCCAGTACAATGCTGTTTTGACCACTGTAGCTTTGTAATACATCTTATAGTCAGGTAGCATGAGAACTCCGACTTCATTTTTCATTCTCAGGATATTTTTAGCTATTTTGAGTACCCTGCCCTTCCAGATAAATTTGGTTATTGGTGTTTCTATTTCTGAAAAGTAAGTTTTGGGGATTTTAATTGTTATGACATTGAATCTGTAAATCAATTTAGGTAGAACTAACATCTTAACTATATTTAGTCTTCCAATCCATGGTCATGGTATGCCCTTCCATTTATTTAGGTCTTCTGTGATTTCTTTTAACAATTTCTTGTAGATTTTTTTGCATAGGTCTTTTATATCTTTAGTTAAAATCATTCCTAAATATTTTATTCTTTTGGTTGAAATTGTAAATGGATTTTTTCTTGATTTCCCCCTCAGATTGTTCAGTACTAGTGTATAGTAACACTATAGATTTTTGAGTGTTGATCTTGTAACCTGCCACATTGCTGTACTCATTTATTAGCTCTAGTAGTTTTGCTGTGGATTTTTCTGGGTTTTTGACATAGTATCATATCACCTGCAAGCAGTGAGAACTTTTCTTCTTCCTTTCTATTTTTGATGTCTTGTATTTCTTTTTCTTGTTTAATTGTTCTGGCTAGAACTTCCAACACAATGCTGAATGACAATGGTGATAGTGGACATCCTTGTCTCATTCCTGATCTTAGGGGGAAAGTTTTCAGTTTTTCCCCATTGAGGATGATGTTAGCTGTGGCTTTTTCATATAGTCCCTTTATCATGTTGAGGAAGTTCTCTTATATTCCTATCCTTTTAAGTGTTTTCAACAAGATAGGATGTTGAATTTTGTCAAATGCCTTTTCTGCACCAATCAAGATGATCATGTGGCTTTTATGTTTTGATTTGTTGATTTTGTGTATTACATTAATTGATTTTCTTTTGTTGAATCATCCTTGCATATCTGTGATGAATCCTACTTGGTCATGGTGTTTATTCTTTTAATGTGCTGCTGGATTCGATTTGTAAGAATTTCATTGAGGATTTTTGCATCTGCATTCATTAGAGAGATTAGTCTGCATTTTTCTTTTCTTGTAGTATGTTTTTCTGGCTTTGATGTGAGGGTGATGTTGGCTTCATAGAATTAGGTAGCTTTCCCTTCTGTTCAATTTTTTTGAAGCATTTGAGCAGGATTGGTTCAAATTCTTTCTTGAATGTTTGAATGTGAAGCTATCTGGTCATGGACTTTTCTTTTTGGGGAGCTTCTTAAAGACTGATTCAATTTCTTTCCTTGTGATTGGTTTGTTGAGGTCATCTATTTCTTCTCAAGTTAGTGTTGGTTGTTGATGCCTTTCCAGGAAGTTGTCCATTTTATCTACATTTTCAAATTTATTAGCATAAAGTTGTTCATAGTATCCTCTCATTACTTCCTTTATTTCTGCAGGGTCAGTGATTATGTCTCTTTTTCCATTTCTGATTTTATTTATTTGTTTCCTCTCTCTTCTTCTTTTGTCAACCTTGCTAAGGACCCATAAATCTTATTGATCATCTCATAGACCTAACTTCTGGTTTTGTTGGCTTTCTCGATTATTGTCATGTTCTCCATGTAATTTATTTCTGCTCTAATCTTGATTTTTTCTTTCCTTTTACTTGCTTTGGAGTTAGTTTGCTGTTGTTTCTCTTGTTCTTCCAAGTGGGTGTTAATTCCTTGATTTTTGCTCTTTCTTCTTTTTTTGATATAAGCATTTAGGGCAATAAATTTCCCTCTTAGCACTGCCTTTGCTGCATCACATAAATTTTGATATGTCGTGTTTTCATTTTCATTTGCTCAAGATATTTTCTAATTTCTCTTGTAATTTCGTTCTTGACCCACTGGGTGTTTAAGAGTGTGTTGTTAAGCCTCCATATATTTGTGAATTTTTTGGCACTCTGCCTATTATTGATTTTCAACTTCATTCTTTTATGATCTGAGAAAGTGTTTTGTATGATTTCAATGATTTAAAATTTATTGAGACTTGCTTTGTGACCCAGCATATGGTCTATCCTTGCGAATGATTCATGAGCACTTGAGAAAAAGGTGTATCTTGCTGTTGTGGGGTATAATGTTCTATAAATGTCTGTTAAGTGTTGCTCACTTATTGTATTTTTCAAATTCTCTGTTTCTTTATTGATCCTCTGTCTAGATGTTCTGTCCATTGATGAGAGTGGGGAATTTAAGGCTCCAACTATTATGGTACATATGTCTATTTCTTTTTTCAGTGTTTGTCTCATGTATTTTGGAGCATTCTGGCTCAGTGCATAAATATTTATGGTTGTTATGTCTTCCAGTTGAATTGCTCCTTTTATTAATACATTGTGTCCTTGTCTCTTAACTGTTTTACATTTGAAGTGTAATTTGTTGGATATTGGTATAGGTATGCCTGCTCTTTTCTGATTATTTACATGAAATATCTTTTCCAAACTTTTCACATTCAACCAATGTTTATCCTTGGGTTTAAGATGTTCTCCTGTAGGCAGCATATAGATGTTTCCTGTTTTTTTAATCCATTCTGCCCATCTATATCTTTTGATTGGGGAGTTTAATCCATTAACATTTAGTGTTATTACTGTATGGGCAGTACTTTCTTCTAGCATTTTCCTTTTGGATGTCATGTCTAATTTTTCTTCTTTTTACCTTTACTGATAGTCTTCATTTCTACACTCTTCTCCACATCTCTCTCTCTCCTGTCTTTTCCTCTATGTCTCTAGTGCTCCCTTTATTATTTCTTGCAGAGCCAGAATCTTGGTCACAAATTCTCTCAGTGATTTTTTTTTTGTCTGAAAATAGTTTAATTTCCCTCTTATTTCTGAAAGACAATTTTGCTGGATATAGCATTCTTTTTCTTTTTTTTTCATAGGCAGGCACCGAGAGTTGAACCCGGGTCTCCAGCATGGCAGGTGAGAACACTGCCACTGCACCACCACTGCCTGCCCTGGATATAGCATTCTAGGTTGGCAGTTTTTCTCTTTTAGTAACTTAAATATATCATTTCATTATCTTCTGACCTCCATGGTTTCTGCTGATAAATCTATGCATAGTCTTGTTGGGTTTTCCTTGTATGTGTTGGATTGCTTTTCTCTTGCTGTTTTCAAGATTCTTTCATGACATCTGATATTCTGATTAGTACGTGTCTTAGAGTACATCTATTTAGATCTATTCTGTTTGGAGTACACTGCACTTCTTGGATCTGTAATTTTAAGTCTTCCATAAGAGTTGGAAAATATTCAGTGATAATTTTCTCCATTACTTTTTCTCTTCCTTTTCCTTTCTTTTCTCTTACTAGGACACCCACAACATGTATATTCATGCACTTTATGTTGTCATTCAATTTCTTGAGTCTCTGCTCATATTTTCCATTCTTTTCCCTATATATTTTTTGCTTGTTTGATTTCAAATGTTCCATCCTCCAGCTCACTAATCTTAAATTCTGCTTCTTGAAATCTAACATTGTAGGTTTCCATTGTTTTTTTTTCACCTCTTCTACTGTGCCTTTCATTCCCATAAGTACTGTGATTTGTTTTCTCAGACTTTCAATTTCTTCTTTTTGCTCCTTCCTTGCCATCTTTATATCCTCCCTCAATTAATTGATATGATTTTTGATGAGGTTTTCCATGCCTGTTTGAATATTCTAAATTAATTATTTCAACTACTGTATCTCATTTGAATTGTTGGTTTGTTGCTTTGACTGGGCCATATCTCCAATTTTCCTAGTATGATTCATTATTTTTTTGCTGGCATCTGTGCATTTAATTTCCTTAATTAGTTTATTCTGGAGATTTTCACTTTTTTTTTAAACTAGGATTTTCTTGCTGGATGACTTTGTTGCCCATCTGTTCTTTGACATTCAATTCATCTTATTCTATTCCTCTAACTTAGGTTTTGTTTAACAGATCAGAATTTTTCAGTTCTTGTTTTTTTGTTTCTTGCCCTGTTTGTGTGGTGCCTTTCCCCACCCTTAGGAGGGTCTACTTAGGTATTATAGATTCCAGCCAGATTTTTCCAGACCAAATTGGCCTCCTCTCAAGAGGAAAAAGTAACCTGCATCATTTTTGCCTGAGGGTGAGACCCAGCAGGTTGAAAGGCTTTCCTAGGAGGTCTCTGGACTCTGCATTTTTCCTATCCTGCATGGTGTGTGGCACTTTTCTGCCTGTGGATCCCATCAGTATAAGGTGATATGGTATCTTTAACTTCACCAGACTCTCCCAGCTGGAGGGCATGGTTGAGACAGAGGTGAGGCTGTAGGCTGGCTTTAATCACTTCACTTTTCCAGAACCTGGGGCCTGAATTCCTTGAGGGAGGGATTCCATTTGAGCTGGGCCCCACCCCTCTCCTGGGGAAGGCATAGGCTACAGACAAACACTAATACAAGTTCAATTCTGCCCATGTCTGGGACAATTGGAGCCTGAGAAGCCTTGCAGCTGTATCTAAAAGTAGTCCAGCTGTGAAAACACAGACACAAAAAGCAAAAAGAGAAATTCTTTTTAAAGCAGGACCCCCATTCCTCAGGTTTGTCAATCAAGAGATTAATGGTACGTTGCTGTATGTATCTCCAGATCCTATGTGCCCCTCTTTTTTTTATGGTCCAGATCTTTTCAAATATTTTGTTCTGTCTGATCCAAAAAAATCTCTTTTTTTATCACCCCTGCCCCATCTTCATGGGGACAAAAATTAGTATCTTTAGCTTTTATTTGATGTTTAGTTTAGCTGGGGACCTATTTTTAGTGGTCACAAGTTGTTAATTAATTCCACAATTGGAGCTTGGTACTGCTTGGCTCCTGCTACTGGTAAAGTCACTTTCCTTTTCCCTCTGGGAAGCAGCCTGTGGGGGCAGGGTGCCAGCCACCACAGCTTAGGGAACTCATGGTTCTGGGTGTGCTTGCAGCCAGTCTAGCTGTTCCAGATTGGTGTATGTTGTGTATCCAGTCGCTGACATGGCCCCAGCTGTTGTTCTGTACTGTTCTCTGCTATCTATTAGCTGCTCTGGAGGATGAACTAAATCACACACCTTGCTAAGCTGTCTTCTTTGCTCTCACTCCTATATATATTTTTTACATTGTAGATAACATACTCAGTTTCACACATCTCATGTAAAACAAATCTGTGATTCATAATCAAATCTTCCTGATTCTGAATCAGCATTTCTTCCATGAATCTGTACAAATCTTAATATATAGGGCTTGAATAAAGATGTAGAAAAATGCATGCAAACAATGGTTTTTAAAAAGTGGAGATTGAAAAGATAGACCAGGAAGTAGCTGAGAATGTGTGAAGGTATGGAAAAAAAAACATGAAGGTAACAAAATGAGGGAATAGACATTGTAAATGTGAAGCTTTATCCTCTGAGGACAAGAAAGTTGATTGAAACAGTCAATAATTGATGACATCTTTCTTTTAATTGGTTAACATTGGTTAAGTTGACTTTTAAATTTTGTATTAAACAGTATTTAGGTCACATTCCAAGAACCATTATTTTGTTAAATGCTGCCCTGACTCACATATCCTACCATATGCATGAACACTTCTATTTTCCCACATATACAGCAATTTAGTTTCACTGTGCTTCTGTGGTCCAAGAAGAGAGGTCAGAAATTAAGCTTATTCTTCTGAATGATACCCCTTTAGTATCTCTGTCAGAATATCAACCAAGACTTTTAATATGAGTGCAACCAGGGTTTAAAAAAACAGACACTAGTGTCTTTTGCTCCATTGAAGGGTTGGAATTTGGTTGTGTTTGCATGAAGAGCACAGTCATAAAAAGTAAGCTGACTGCCATGATGTGGTATGGAAGTAGGGAGAAGGTATGTGTCTGTCTGTTGCTAAAGTAAATCTTCAAAACAGCTGTGACAATGTTCATGGAAGACAAAGATGATAATTACTTACAGTAATGAAGTCATAAACACCAAAATTCTCCAGGTGATTCTGCACTATGTTTGAGCAAGGTAAGAATAACAGAGGTGGGAGATAATAAGAAATGTGTATTAAAACATGTAGCACACCATAACCAAAAGACAACAGATATTGTCAGCTATAATCACCAATTAGAAAGGGGTTTTTCAGATGACAAAGAAATATCATATACTATGGTATCAAAGGGACTGATCCTACAATAATAAAGATGAGTAAGAATTGAGAGGTACAGTCAATGAAAGATCACTTGACTCTTTGCTAGAAAATTCTTCAGTGTGTGGGGAGCAATTGTGGAAGAATTAAAACCATCAAGAAAAGACAATCCTTTGAACAAAAAATACATAGTGGGTGATGCGATGGTCACTCAGTGGCAGAATTCTCCCCATCGTATCTTTCAGGATCTCTTGTTGCCCTGATTTTTTAAGAATAATATTTCTGATATCAACTAGAATTGCCATATTCTATCAATAAAACTATCTAATATTCTTGTAAACTGTACAATTGAGAAAAATATTTGGAATTATCCTGAAAACTGAAAATTGGAAGGATGCATTAAGAATATTTTATTTAAATTTTCACTTCATATTAGTCACAACATCTTGTAATGAGCTTATATAAAGAAGGGAGTACTTAGTTATTTTCTTTGAATTCTGTGATATGTAATTCAAAGAATAATTGCAATTCTACCATTCAAATCACGTTCATATGGACACATTTATACACACACACACACATAATAGAAAGAGGAGGGGGCACATGGCTCACTTCTCACCAACCTGATGAGTTGGATACCATGCTTACTTGCATTTCATAGGTAAGGAAATTGATATAGACTGGGATTAATGTTACTAGTCTACGCAATGTTCAGCCCTGAAAGCAGCCATCCAGTTCTGAGGCCATGCAGTTAAATATCTTCTTCTTCTCTGCCTCCCTAAAAGCAATGCCATGCTTCTATTTATACACATCACCTGCTTCATTGGTACATATCCTCATATACTTATATGTCTTATATATATCTCATATATATGCTCATATATTTATATATCTGCCCATAAAGATATCTGCTTCACTAGAAAAAAGATATTTTTCAGCTCTTTATTGACTCCCCTATGAGAACTCTAGGTTGTGTTCTCTTAATTCCAATATGATCTACTTCAAGACCATAGATTTCCTTAGAAAGCAAATACCATAATTACAAATGGAAGCAAGAAACACTTGAGGTTAACATTTATGTATGTGAGTATAAATGTTTAAATAGCAAATAAAATTTAAAACTGAAAGGTAAGCTTCTTCAGACTGATCTTGTTAACCAATTTAGGTAACTCTGCAAAACTTGTAACAATTATCAGAAGTTACAGTTTATTTTTTCATTATTCTTAGAGTTAGCCAATGTTTCACATGCAATCACATTACTGAGATATTTTTACCAGTGTTTATTCACTATTTATTCTATTCCCTCTAGTATGAAAACATTGCACTGATCTAATATAAAATACCTCTTTATTGTATGTGCCTTTTGGAGACTGGAAACTGGTCAATGAAGAAATTAAAACAATTCAGTCTTACAGTTGCCATAAATCAGGTATTCTTAGACTCTATGAATCCCAATGGAAACTTAATTTGAAACAGCTGAAATTGTATTTTGATTTTCCAAAGTGAATCCTAACATATGGTTATAGGATAGATAGGATTATTCTTAAATTGTTGTATTCTGGTTTCAGACATGTAAGCAACTGGTATTCAGAACATAGAGTCATCTCTCCTCTATGCCATTTGACATAGGTAAACTACTAAAAGAATGTCTTCATGATAGTGAGGGAAAACATAAAGAGGGTTTAATGGCTGAAATAATGAGCAAAGATTTTGGAATTAAACAAATCCTTTGCTGATCAAGTATGTGAACAATAATCCTGCAACTCATTAAGCTAACTAAGCAACTAATAACTACTATGAGGTCATCCTTGGATATGAGCCTCCTCTGCATCAGCCTAAATTATTCATCATGGAGTAGGTGAGTACCAAACAGAAATCAAACATCTGATGAATGTGAGGCCATGAAGGAAAAATGAGAAGCCAAGAATTCATGGTAACTTTGGGACTGAGAGAATCAGAGGTCCCAAAGCACTTGTAAGAATGTTCCAAGAAAGAAAGAAAACAGGGCCACATAATTTTAAGTAAAGTAATATGTAAGGCTATGGGGAGAACAAAGCTTATTGCTTGAATAGGCAGAACATCTAATAGTTAAATTAAAGAATTCTTTTTATATGGCATCAGCCAATTATTTAAAGGACATGTCAATCCAAGGAAGAATTGTATTTGTTAGAAGAAAGAATTCGATGATAAAAATCTCCATTTGAAAAGATAGAAGTTCCTTATAGAATTCTTCCTCAGAATATACTTGTTGATTACATTGTTCATTAATTAACTCTAGTATTTTTTTTATTTCTTGGGGTATAAAATGTGATGTGTCATGACTATTCTCGTCTTGCCATTATGCCCATTATATACAACAAGTTTACAGGTATAAGAAACCCTTGATATGCATATGTATTTTAATATTAAGTACAACTAAAAATCAATATTTTTCGCCTAATCTCCACCCAAAGAAGAAAAAAGAGAAATGAACAAACAAAAGAAAACAACAACAAAAAATTTAATATGAAAGTAAATCTTCCTCATTGGTATTTTTAAGGCTTTTGTATCAGACTGAAGGATATACCCCAAAACATACAGCCATAGATGAGAAACAAAAATGGATTTTAAAATGATGAAACACTAAAGATTACAAGAGGCATTAAATTAAAAACAGGAATATTTTTTTTGCATGCTAAAAGAATAAAGTGGAACAATTTGTGAAAGAATAAAACTGCTTTCTTTCTAAAGGATAAGAATCCAAATGAAGATATCAGAGATTTGATTTAAAAATCCCCAGGTGGTCCCTGGCTTCTCAGGAAGGGTGACTCAGCAAAGCTAATCATCATTATGTTTTATGAGTGTGTGAGGTGAGAACTTCAAGGAAGAATTATGAGCTCTAATGTTGTAAGTAGTCTAAAATGAATATATTTATGTGAGATGCTCAAGAATTTCACTGCTTTTGATTATTGAATTTTTCTAAACCTTTGTCCTTGAGACTTCCCCTCCATTTGAATTTGTATCAGCCTTTCACTCATAGTTTATTCTCAGGAAGATATCTTTGTGTCAGATGTTCTGATGAATTTTATTTGGGGTTGCAGAACTTTTGTTGTGTTCAGAATTGTTTTAAAGCAACACTGTAGAAATTAAGAAGAGTGTTCACACAGGTCATATCAGTCCTACCAAATAATTCATTCAGGGATATATTCTAAAATCTCAAATACAGGTCAAGCATTAGTTATAGTGTTATTCAGACAGAGTAACTGAAAGGAATGCCTCCTAATGCACCAGCTTCAGGTATATGATATGGTACTACTAAACACAGTAACCCACTTAAATAGACATAAATTAAGATGAAATATATTGACAGGTTCTACATATAACCTCACAACACAGTACTAAACAATTAAATGGTTAAACTGTAATATAAGGTTTTGCATTTTTAATTTTATGTGTTTTAAATAATAATTTTATAATTTTTTGCATCAGCTTATAATTTGCGGTGTTGTGAAATACATAAAATTCTTTTTTATATACTACTGATCCACATCATTGAGTTGGGTAAGACTCTTAATAATCCCACATACAGCTGCAACATGAGACTCTAGGCCATTGACCACATTTCTAGATACTAGAGAAATATACGTCTGTATTAAATTATCTGAGGGCTACTTGTAAGAATTGAAGCCTCCGCAGAACATGGGCTCAGAAAGGCATAATGTGACAGCTAGAGGTGGCAGGTGTACATAAGTAGACTTATACCACTTTGGGACTGAGTAGATGCTGTAGGCTATGATGATAAAAGTGGCAATCCTTGTCATGAGGAAGGCTACTTGGAATAGAAATGGCCAATAACCATGACTTAGGGCAGGTTATGTAGGTGCTTTTTTCATCTGAGTCTGCAAGATTTATTAATACTTGAAGGGGGAAGTTCATAAAAAGCCAACAATTTTGAGGCTGATGAGTGTAGGATGATGGAGTAAGAGGCTTCAAATTCCTGTTTTTCCACATGAACATTGATAAGCAAGCTGAAACTCTCAGAACTAAGTTTCTCAGAACTCTGGAAAATAATATAGGTTTACACCAATTCAAAGAATCCTGAATCAAGAAAAAAGGAAACTTAAAATGAGAAAAGGAATGCATTGTAACACTTTTACTTGCTCATCCTCCATCCTCTTCCTAGCTCAACACCACAATGTGTGAGAGGGAAGTCATTGCTTCCACTGTAGGTTTCTGGTTTTGAAGGGATCATAGGATACCTAATTTGTAAATCAGGTCTATGTGTGTCTATTTCAATGCATGTGATGCTAACTGAAGCATCAGTGCTTATCTCTGTATACTCCATCCCAGAACTCAATTTGAGTGAGGTACTGACTAGGAAAAACACTGTATGAGAACAATTAAATTGCAGTTTTTTTGAGCAAATTTTATAGTTGAGACATACATTATCTTGACCAATGACACTATACTATAGAGAAGTTCTTTAGGAAAATGAGGCATTTAGAGATTACATGTATTAAGGAGAATTTTGAAATTCATGCATATGACTGTGGCAAGCACATGCTCAGAAAATACCTGAGTAAAGAATTTTCACTTTGGGATGCAGCCTTGGTTCAGTGCATACTAACTAAGCACTTACAAGAACCCCTGGTGCAAGATCAATATGCAAAAGGCTAATGAAGTGCTGTTTCCTTTTTAATTTTTATAATTTCCTGGCATTCAAGGAAATTGTACCATAGTACAAGCTGCATCAAAAACAATTGAAAAGAAATATCAGTGACCACATATGTCAAGGAATATTGTCTGTGCCAATAAAATTTGGGAAAATTATTAAGCAAATGTACTACTACTGACTTCAATAATATGAAAATAAATAATCAGCATGCCTTTCATGTGGGAGATATGGGTTTGACTCCCAAACCATGTACCCTCTAAAAAAAATAATCAGCAAACCCTTTGGAATGGGGAGAATATGATTCCCAAGGTTAAATTATTAAAATTTCTAGATTAAAACAAAAATTTCGTGAGGCATAAAATTAATCAGGAAAAGATTGTCCATATAAATGAACAAAATTAAACAGGAGCCAGTGATAAGGAAACCCAGATGTTGGAAATAATAGCCAAATATATTGACATAGCTTCTAAATATGCTTGATAAGCAAAATAAAACATGGATAAAGAACTAAAGAAAATCAGAGAAAAGTACATGAACAGGTATGGTACTTTAATAAAGAGAAAAACATTTTCTAAAGAACCAAACAAAAATTCTGGACCTGAAAAGTGTAATATCTGAAAGAACAACATTTGTTACAGTCTTTATATAGCAAACCCAATGGGCAGGAAAAGAATTAGAAAATTTGAAGTTAGGAAATTGAAAATGATACAATCTGAGGAGTACAAAGAAAAATATGTGTAGAAAAGTGAATAGAATATAAGGGATCTTTGAGAAGGTATCAAGAAATCTGACTATGGGATTCCCAGAAAAACAGTAAAGAAAGATAACGGGTTAGAAAGCATATCCATAAAAATAATGGCCACAACTTTCCAAAGCTCACAAAAGACATGAATATACATATTCAAGAATTTCAAAGGATTTCAAATAGGATGAAATCAAGGAAGTACCTAATGTGACAGATTATAATCAAATTGTTGCATGTCAAAATATAAAGAATATTGTGAGCAGCAAGAGAGAAGGGACTCATTATATACATTCAATTTTCAATATGAATAAATAGTCAATTTATCATCAGAAAGTGTGCTCAAAAGAGGGCAGAGGGATGATATTCTGGAAAGTGCTAAAAAACCACTGTAATCACAATTCAATATCTGGCAATAATTTATTTTAAAATGTTAGGAAGAAATTAAGACACCCCAGAAAAATAAAAAGATGAGGGCATTTCTTACCAATAGACCTGTGCTATAGAAAATACTTTCTAAGGAAAAGATACCAGATATTACCTTGAAGCCATAGGAGGTAATGAAGTTATTCAGGAAGAGGAAAGAGATTAATTATATGTACTGCATTTTTAAATTTATTAATGATTTAAAATATGGACACATACAAATAATTATAAATCTGCATATTTTCCCAATGTCTATAAAGATCTAATTTATGAGAAGAATAAAATTAAAGAGGAATGATAGGGGCACGAAGATATACTTTATGTATGCAACTAAATATAAATTGATATCAATTAAACTAGTCTGTTAAAATTTTAGATACTGAGTTAAACCATATAGCAACCACAAAATATTTTTTTAAATACACAGAAAAATGAGTAGGGGTTCAAAATGGTTCAGAATAAAAGATTAAATAAATAAAAAATTAAGCATTAATGGGGACATGTGAGAGACCAAAAGTGATTATGTAGGGAAAGCAAATAGCAAAATGACAGAAGTAAGTCTTCATTAATGTCAATAGGTTAAGTTCTCCAAGCAAAGTAACAGGTGGGCAGAAAAATTTTAAAAATAGGATTCAATAATATGTTGCTCACAGGAACCTCATCTCAAGTGCAAAGACACAAATAGGTTGAAAGTGAAAATGTGGGAAAAAATATTGCATTCAAATAGTAACTAAAAGAGTTGGTGACTATACTAATACAAAACAAAATAAACATTAATTCAAAAATTGTTACTAATGAAGATGAATAATTTGTATTGAAAATGGGTGAATTCAATAGGAAGATACAATTGTAAGCATATATACAACTAGCTATATAGGATCTAAAATATGGAGGTAACAATGTAAGATTTTAAGGGAGGAATAGGAAGAACTAAAATAATATTTGGACACATCAATATACCACTCTCAATAATGGAGTGGCATTCCATGACACTACAGATTGTCTAAATATAATGGATATATAATGAACCTCTACCAAAAACAGCACAATAAACATTCAACTCAAGTGCATATTGATTATTTTCAACATTAGATAGTATGTTAGGACACAAAACAAGCCCCAATAAATATAAAACAATCAAGTCATATAAGTATCTTATCCAAGAGCAATGGAATTAAACTAGAAATCAAGAGCAGAAGGAAAACCTGTTACAAACTTTCATAAATTAAACATATTCTTTAAATAACTGGAATTTTGAGATGTATAGGATGCAACAAAGGAAGTGCACATACAGAAATTCATAGCCTACATTACTCAAAGAAAATGTTAAATCACAAATACAACTTCATAGATATTCAGAAGACAACTTAAACACAATTGTTTTGCTAGACTTTCAAAATCCTGAGCTCACAGTTCACTTAAGAAACTCCCCACAGGGTGGGCCACGGTGGCTCAGCAGGTAAGAACGCTTGCCTGCTGTGCCCGAGTACCCAGGTTTGATTCCTGGTGCCTGCCCAAGTAAAAAAAAAAAAAGAAAGAAAGAAACTCCCCACAAATTATTCTAAAAGCAATTGCAAATACAAAATCATACCCATTTGATTAGAATTACTAGACATGCTTAAATATACATAAATGAGAAGATAGAATCAGAAAGAAAGGAACATAGAATGAAAAAAAAAGCTCACCAAATCAGGGAAACCACATCTGAGCTTACAGGCTGGGTAGTCCCTGGTTAATAGCCAGTCAGAGTCCTAATTGCCCACACATTTCCAGGCAAAGCATCCTTTCCTGGGTGAGACGTCAAACCAGCTAGCAACCAAGGTCCCCTTTTATAGTTCACAGTAAATAGGTGAAGTGTGCAAACACACGATTTTAAAGTACCAGGTGTTTTACTTCAGTTCTCAAGAAGGGAGCCAGTTCTCCCAAGAATTGATGAAACTACATACCAAGGGCACTGCACAGATCCTTGAGGGAGGCACCAGCCCCCCTCCCAAAGTGTTACACAGAGACCCCATGAACAAGCATTTCATAGTTAAAACCTTATTAATCTTAATTTCCAAGGCCTTCTGGCACCTAGTGTTCTTTCCCCAGTGATTTACTATGGGTTTGAAGTTGTTTTGTTGATTAGTAACAAATGGAGTTTCTATGGAAATAAAAATTGTTTCTTATGGTAACAAAGGGAAATGATATACAGTCTCTTAGCAGTACACTAAGCAGACAATTCTCACTAAAACCATCCCACATCATTCAGTCCCAGATGTTCTGATTACCAAAGAAATTTTTATAGCATTCTCATTATTCAGGCTTTTTCATCACCAAAGACAACCAAAAACTTTCATTTCAGATATAACAGACTAAAATCATCCCACATCAATAATGATAGGAGATGGTATGATAAAGATTACAGTGGAGATAAATGGAATAGAAAGTGGTAAAACAATAGAGAGTATAAAAGAAATCAAAAATTGAGTTTTTCAAAGAAAAATAAACAAAATTTATCAGTACTAACCAAGGTAAAAGAAAGAAGATACGTGTTATTTTGAAACTGATTTCTACTACAGAAAAGCCATTTTCTTTCAATCCTCATCTGATCTTTTGGGGCCAGATGTACTGTTTATGGCAGAAACTTTGATTAAATTGTTTCTGTGGAGATTGACCCATCAATTGTGGTTAAGGAATTTTGATTAGATTATCTCTATGGTGGTGTGGTCTGTCCATTCAGGGTGGGTCTTGATTAGTTCACTGGAGTCCTTTAAAGGGGGAAATATTTTGAAGTTGCTTCAGATCCTATGTAGACACAGACAATTGAAGATGCTTGGTGTGCTGTCAGAGAGAGCAGATGCATAGACACAGATGTTTGGAGATGCAAAATGCAGCAGACATCACCATGTGCCTTCCCTTAGATGCTAAGCAAACCAGAACCCAGAATTTTGTCCCAGAGATGCTAAGTGAAGCCCTACAGGTTCTTAGAGAGGATACCACTGGAATCAGAAGTTAGAAGCAATGCAACCAGGAACAAGGACCAGCAGATGCTTGCCATGTGTTTTCTCATGTGACAGAGGAAACCTGGATGTCATGTTGGCCTTTCTTTGGAATTAAGTGTGCCAGTTTGAATCTGTTGTGTATCCAAGAAAAGTCATGCTCTTTAATTCTCATTCAACATTGCTGGGTGGAATCAAGCTTAGAACATAAAGGTTACTTCCTCTGAATGCCTTATTTTCTAAGTTTTTGAAGAATTTGAACTGGAAATTTGTAACTTAATAATCCCTTTTACAAAAGCCATTTCTGGTATATTGCATTCTAGCAGCTTTTACAAACTAAGTCAACACAAAAACTAAAATCAGAAATGAAAGTGTAAGCATTTCCATCAATCTTTCAAAAATATAATTCTATGAGAATGCTGAATACATGCACCAAAACATTAAATAATCTGGAAGAAATAGAGGAATTCTCATAGACAGATGAATTACATAAATTTCTCTGCAAGAAATAGAAAGTCACATTGAACAGTAAGAATCATGGAGCTTGAAAAAGTAACCAAAACTCTCCCACAAAAGAAAAGTAAGTCCAGTATCAGATAATCCAAATGCTGAATTTTACCAAACATTCAAGGAATAATTAGTGCCATTCCTGACCAAACTTTTCTATAACCTGTAGTGAGACATTTTAAAAATAATTCTATGAGGTTAGCATTATTCTTATATCCCAACAGAGTAAAATAATTTTATAGAAATACCTTTAGAGTATATTTGGAAAATCCTTAACAAATACTAGCAAATTGAATCCATCAGTGTATTAAGATTATTATACACAATGGCCAATAGGGATTTATCTGATAAATCTATGAATATTACAACAGAAGTAAAACAATTAATATAATCCACACCACATCAGGATAGTTGCAAAGGAAAAAAAACATTATCTTAACTGTTGTACAAATGCATTTGAGTCCAACATCCTTTCAGGGTAAAAAACACTCAGAACACTCTGAGTAAAAGTGAATTGTCTAAACATAACTAGTGGGCATTTTTAAAAATATGTATTTTACATACCATACAATTGACACATTTAGAGGTTACATATCATTGAATGTTTTCTAGTTTATTCACAAGGTTGTGCAGATATCACCAAAACCTAATTAGGTTTTCATCACCCCATAATGAAACCTTGTAAACATGAGCAGACACTTCACAATTCCACTAGCTGAAAGCCCATTGCAATCATGAATCTAGTTTCTATCTCTATGGACTCGCTTATTCTGGATATTTCATTTAAATGGAATCATACAAATATGCGATCTTTGCCTGTATTCTCTCACCTAGGAAAATATATTCAAAATTCATCCATCTTGTAGCATGTATCAAATCAATATTTCATATTTTATGGCTGAAAACTATTCCATTGCATATATATAATTCATATGTACACTCTATTTTGTTTACCCATTCATCAGTTGATGGACATTTATGTTGGTTCTCCTCTTTGGAACTTATGGCTAATGCTTCTATTGAGTCATACACAATATTTTGAGTGAGCCTATGGTTTTAGTACTCTTGGGCATATACCTAGGAGTAAAATTGATGGGTCATATTGTAACACTGTTTAACTGTTTGAAAATCTGCCAAACTGCTTTCCAAAGCAGATGTACCATTATATATTCATGCCAGAAAAATATATGTGTTCCATCTTATCTATATACTCACTGACATTTGTTATTATGTCATTTTGATTATAGTCATCCTAATAGATGTGTATTTTTCATTTTGATTTTTCATCAAACTCTCTATTTAGAAATAATTTCAAACTTGCAGTATATTTGCCAAAGTAATACACAACCTAAATAGATAACTCCAATAAGTATCTTTCCCCAGATACCAACACCCACTATTTTTAACACTTTGCGGCAGTTACCATATTATTTTATCTATTATCCATCTACTAGCTGTCTCTTTCTCTATCTTTCTCCACCTCCATTGTTTTAATATATAGTGCCCTCTTCTGTCTCTTTTAATAGTTTTTACTTCTCGTATGATAATATGTGCAACCTCTCACACACTCTTGATTACTGTACTCATGGAATAGTTTTTTCATCCTTTCACTTTCAACCTACTTGTAAATAAAGTGCAAGAAAAACCAATAGCTAAAATCATATCCAATACTAAAAGATGGAAAACTTTCTCCCTAAATCAGGAATGAAACAAGAATGTCTGCTTTCAACATCCTATTCTCAAATAGTATTGAATGTTCTTTCCAGAGATATTAAGCAGAAAAGATATAAGAAAGAAAAAAGAAATAAAAATCATTCAAATTGGAAAGGAAAAAAATATCTATAATTCAAGGAATCCACAAGAAATATAGTAGAGCTTACAAAAAATTCAGCAGATTTGTAGGGTACATCCAAATATCAGTAGTATTTTTATACACCAGCAAGAAAAATCTGAAAAAAATCAAGAAAACAATTCCATCTATAATACATCTAAAAGCCATGTAACTAAGAATAAATGAATTCAAGCAGATAAGAGACTCATACATGGAAAACTACTAAATATTGATGAAAAAGAAAAGGATGAGTAAGTAAATCAAAATATAACACATGTTTATGGGTAAGGAGACAATATTTACAGTATATCAATACTGCCCAAAATGATCTGCAGAATCAATAACTTTCAAAATTCTAGCAACCTCTGTTGCAGATATAGAATAATCAACCATCAAATTAATACTGAGGTACAAGGATTCATGAATAACAAAAGATTCTAGAAAAAGAACAATGTTGGAGATTCACTTCCCATGAAAAAATCTGCAATAAAGCTACTGTAATAGAAACTAGTTGGTACTTGCATAAGGTAAGACCTATAGACTTTGAAACAAAATTCAAAGTCCAAAAAATAAATCCATATATCTATAGCTAATTGATTTACAAATAATAGGGAAAATATTCATTGTAACAAATGCAGTGAGAAAAACTCAATGTCTTCATATAAAATAAATAAGGTGGATTCATATCATATCATGTAGAAAATTCATTCATAATGGATAAATGAAATAAATATTTCAACCATGAAACTCAAAAGGAAACATAGAGGACATTTTAATGACTATATATTTGGCAATGGAATTTTCATTTGTGGGACCAAAAGAAAGAGATATAAAAGAATATATAGCTAAATCATTCTTAATCAAAATTAAAAATTTGTGTATCAAATATATTATTATATTTCTTTCTTTCTTCCTTTTTTTTTTTGCATGAGCAGGCACCAGGAATCAAATCTGGGTCTCCAGCATGGCAGGTGAGAACTCTGTCTGCTGAGCCATCATGGCCCACCACAAATATATTATTAAGAAAAAGAAAGGACAATTTAAAGAATGGAAAACTATAATTGCAAATCATATAACAGTTAAAGATTTAATATCTAGAATTTTTAAAGGACTTGGCATTCAATGGACATCATGATGTACAATATGATTTTTAAAGTGTAAAAAGGTATAAAATAGTCATTTTCAAAAGAAATTGTACAAATAGCCAATAATCACAAGCAAGTAGACTTGACCTATCCTTTGTGGGGTTAAGTTTCATATGAACAAGCCCCAAGACTGGGGGCTCAGCTTATAGCTTTGGTTGTCCACACTGCTTGTGAGAATATCAAGAATTCAACTTGGGGAAGTTGAATTTCTCCCCGTTCTCACCATTCCCTGAAGGGGGCTTGCAAATATTTTTCCAGTCACTGATCAAATC
>PVIY010000511.1:9967-199132 GCA_004026745.1 Myrmecophaga tridactyla | reverse complement strand
TGTATTGGGAAAGGAAGCTGGGTAAGAAAAAAAAATCTATACCTATTAATAGGCTCAATTTAAAGCCCTTTGAATCTAAGTGAATTTTTAATACTTGAAAATTTAAAAATCGATTTTCTGAATGACCTGTTGAGTGCAACCTCTGCCCCCTCTTTCTGAATTCTCATATTATTTCGTAAGTGACCCCCTTATACTCCTTATCTCCTTGGTAACTTATTTGAGCTCCCCTAGAAAGCCATGAGTACCTGGAGATCAGATCAGATAAGAACTTCTGTCTTCTCATCAATAAAATTTTTAGCTCACCTGTTTCTCTCCCTGTGTGCTTTGCCTCCAAGCCCATTAAAATATGTAAGCATTGCCTGCTCTTATGAAAGCCAGCCTGGTGAGTTAAGCTCTAGACCCCATCCCCATGTACTTACTCAACGATTTGCACTTGAAATAACCCCTCCTCTCTCTTCTATTAACAGTTTCTCCCTCTTATTGGATTGTTCCCATTAACACCAAATATGCTATCATTTCTCCCATCTAAATATATATATATATATATTCCCTGGATCCCACAGACCTCTCTAACAATTACTGCACTTTTTTACTTCTCTTTACAGACTAACTTATTAAAACAGTCAACTATGCTTTCTCCACTTCTTCATCTCCCTTCTGTCTTTAATCCACTCCTATCTGTGTTTTGTCCCCACCACTCCATAGATACTACCCTTATCAAGGGTAGCAGTGTCTCCATCTTGCCAAACTTTATGGGCAGTTCCTTCTCCTCATCTTGCTGATGTCTATGAACTGTTGGACACAACTTTGCCCTTTTACCTAGGTTATCCTAACCTGGAGCTCATGCTAGAGTGGTCAGCAGATAAGTTTTATTTAAAGCTATGGATGAGCTTTCTCAGAGAAGGTGAGAGTGAGAGCCAAGCATATTGCTATGTTTGAAAATGTTGAACAAGAGGGGGATCCAGCAAAGGATCCTCAGAAGGAGTAGCCAGGAAGATAAGAGCAAAACTAGGAAAAAATCGATCCAGTTTGGGGAAGGTAGAAGTGCAAGTTAAGTAGGCAATTGAAAACCTTCATTAGCATGCCTAATAAACTTTTTCCTAACTTAACAGGGCCAAAACATTACTTTCCCATCCAACATACTCCAACTTATGTAATGATAACACTACTCACCTAGTTGTTTAGGCAAAAAAATCCAGCAAGCATCCTTTATTATTCTCTTTTCCTAATACTTCACATTCAAGCCATTGTGAGGTTCTGTTGATTCTACCTGAAAAATACATTCCAAATAGGACATCTTCTCACCACCTCCAGTGCTACCAACTTTTTGCGAGTTGACATCAAATCTCACCTCCAACTGGGTCTGCGCCTCCAATTGGGTCTCTCTGCTTCAACTCTTGCCCTGCTATAGTTCATTCTCCAGTGAGAGAGTGAGCATGATCTTCTAGAAATGCAATCAGATCATAGTTCTTCCCTGCTTAACATTCTACAAGGGCTTCCCAATATATTTTTAATTAAATGCAAAATTCCCAGTATGAGATACATGTCCTACATGGTCTTGCTCCCTTCTATTTCTCCACCCTCTCCTCTCCTACATTTCCATTTGCTCAAATGTTCTAGTACCATTCGTCTTTATGCTGTGCCTCCTCCTTTGCAAGCTTATTTACTTCCAAGGGACTTTATGCGGTTTTCCCTCTTTAGAAAGTGCTCTTCACCCCCCTTCCCAGTACTTCACACAGCTATCTCCTTCTCCCCATTTGAGTCTCAATTTGAAAATCTTATTCTTAGGGAATCCTTCTCTGTCAATACTACCTAAACAGCCACACTTATCTGGTACCTCAGGCAGTTTTCATCCAGTAACAGTGATTTCCTTCAGTCCTCTGTTTTAAACTATGTCTTCTATTTATTTAGGTATCTCTGTATTTTCCATATTGACCCACTAGAATGTGAACAGGGTCCATATCTGTCTAATTTTATTTCAGCTCATTTGTCTGTCAGTCAAAAACTCCTCCATCAGTATCTGGCAATAGAATATTCTAAATAAATGTTTGTTGGGTGAAATGATAAATTTGTGTCTCCCACTTTCCTTTTCACAGTAGATGTTCAATAAGTTTTGGACAGATGGAATGGAACGGGGAAGAATGGATGGAAAGATGGCTGGCTGGCTGGATAAATATGTCAAATGAACCATTTTAATATCTCTCCATTATTGGCACTTATAGGGGTGTAAGCATGTTGTTTCAGTTATCTATTATTGCATAACAACCAGTCCAATACTTAATGGCCTAAAACAATAGTTGATTATCTCTCACAATTCAGGGAGTTGGTTAGATGGTTCTTCACACCACATGGTGCTGACGGGCACACTGGGATAACTGCAGTCATCGGGGGGCTCTGTTGAACAGGAACACCCAAGATGGTCCACTCACATGGCTATCAGTTAGTGCTGGCTATCAGCTGAGAGCTCAGGTGGAACTGTCAACTGGAGAGCCTACCCTTGTCCACTCCATGTGGTTTGTGTTCCTCTTAATATGGTGGCAGGGTTCTGAGAGAATATGTTCCAGGAGTGAGGGTTCCAAGAAATTCAGACAAAAGCTATAAGGCTTGCTATGACTTAGCCTTGAAAGTCCCAGGATGTCACTTCTGTCACATTCAATTATTTATGCAATCACTAATGTCAGCCTAGACTCAAGACTCCACCTCTTGCAGTGAGACACAGCACTGGTGGCAGCCATCTTGGAGACTCTCCACCGTGCCTCTAAACTGGCAGGCCACTGGGTTCTGCAGGGAAATTACATTTGCTAGCTCCTCAGCCTTCCATTCTCTTTATTGCAATGACTTCAGGTATATGTATTTATGTGTCTTGTTTAAAGCAGATCAGGTCTTACTAATTATAAACAAGTAAAGTAAAAAATTCATAAGCCAAGCCTTCATAGCTCAGGGCTTGTATATTCATTATCTGAAAGCACACTTTCAGAATTCCTTGTCTCCTTTTTGTTCCAAAAATATAATCCCATTTCTCTTTCTTTCAGCTATTCTGTGTATTCTAATTACTTGTCTCTGTTTTTCCCATCTCTGGGTTCCTGCCACTTGTCCCCTTCCCCCTTCCACCACCACATCTCCTTCTCATTAGTTCAGCTAGATGTATAGGGAAAGAAAATGTCAGCTCTAAAATAAGAGCTAGAAAACAGGACTGAACAACCAAATGGAGATAACGGTCAAGGCAGGGGTTAAGAGTCGAATTATTAAATCAGCAGTTGGATTCTGTTCAGTTAGGATGCCCCAGTCTTTCCTTCCAGCAGTTCTCACTGGCTGCATATAAGAATCACATGTGGTAGATAAGACAAACCAACAAACAAAAAAGCCCCACCCACATCTACAAATCAGAAGCTTATGGGCTATGGTTGGGCACCTATATTAAGGAAAAAAAAACCACAGGTGACAAATGTTCTGTCAGCATTAATTGCCTCTCCTAAGCTTTCAAGATATTACAATGGAAGGAAAACCTAGCTCTTTTACAAAAATAGTTTATCTCAGTAGCACCCTCTTAACATTTTCCTATCAAAGATGTGACTGGAAGTGTCAGTTAGGTTTCCAGTGTGTTTTTTATGCCCCAATTTCTGGAAGAACACATCTGTACATTTATAAGGAAACTTTAAGAAGATACTGTTCAGGACACAGAGATTCACGTTCCAGGCATCTTTTCAACATTGATCCTAGTCTGCAGGAGACATTGGCCTCACAAGAAACAACTGCAGCCAGGGTCTCACTGTGCTGAATTTCCTCAAGTGTACCCCTGTAAGTGGACCACAGCTGCAGCCAACAAATTTTGCACTCCTCTTTTTCCCTCTGAGGATGAAATGTGCTGAGGCCAATAACCTGGTGAATAATTCATTTTCTCAGGGAACAACTTGTGAGCTTCACAATAGCTTTGTGCCAAAATAAAGAGCAAAGACAAAAGCACTTTCTTCACATATATAACCATTACAATTTTATAATCATTTTCCCAATAATGATGAACATGATGATGATAGCTAATATTTATTGAAAGCTTACAATGTGTCAGGTTTTGAATGAAATGCTTCAACATAGATTATTTCATTTAATTTTCATAATACTATGTGGTCGGCTGTGTTATTTTATCCCTCTTTTCCATGGTAATAAACTGAGGTCACACAGAATTTGAATCCATATCATAGCCACCATGCTAGACTGCCTTCGTTGCCATATGTATCTATATCTAGCTCTATAGATTGATCTATCAATTGATCTGTTATGGATTGATTGACAGGAACATCAATAGAAATAGAATTAGATTATTTAATAATCACAAAACCCTGAATGATAAACAGTGTTAGGTATTATGGTGCCACTGCCTTTAGATGAGAAAACCTATGCTCAAGAGTTAAAGCAATCTGCCCAAAGTAAAGTGTTAGTGAGACAAACCAGTTGTGTGGCCTGAGTCGTGTGGTTTTCCCATCACTTTGAGGCAACTCCATCAGAACCCAAGGGGTCTCTCAAAATCTCCTTACAATGCAGATGGAGGTTGGTGGGGTGGGATTCAGCAGCACACAGAGCCTTACAATAACATTTTCAGCCAAGAAGAAGAATGCTTTATCAAATCCCCAGTAGCCCAAGACTAGACTGTACCAAGGTTTTGCAATATGAACATAATGTTCTCCACTGTCCAGGATCTGATTCTTTTCCATTGGGGAACACATTCGCACACAATGGCTCCTAACTGATGAGGAACAAGGTCCAACTCTTACTCCACACACCAGGACCTTTACACCAAGCTGGAGGCTGCAGCCCTGAGGTTAAAGGGCTATCCTACATCTAACCACTGAAGCTCTTGCTGGAAGGAAGTTTTCCCACAATGAACCCCCAAAGAAACTGAAAATGGCATGAATATATATCCTGTTACTCAACGCTTCCTGGGTTTCATAACGTGAAGTCAGGAAGAAAAGGTGCCAACATTCCTGAGTGTTCTAATCATTAAGGAGCAAACTCTAATGTTCTCACACTTGAATGTTAAAGAGCTGGGATTATTCGCTCTCCTCATTTGCAGAATCACTGCAGAACCATATGGGTTGAATTAGGCATCCAGCACTAATGCTTCTGACTGTTCCCTCTGGGAGACCTCTGGGGCTCATCCCAGACTGTTGGCTTTAAAGACAAGGATATCCTATTTGGAAACATAATCATGAGACTTGATATTAATAAGCACTCTCTAACTTCAAATAATTTTTATAACCGTTGCTCTAATTAAATCCCATAATCTCCCAGAGAGGAGGCAGGTTTCATCATTTCCACTTTACAAATGGAGAAACCAAGGCAGAGCCCTCAGTTTCATATAATGGGGTGTGAAATCATGCTCTACCTTATTGCAGAATCACTGAAATATTTAATCAGATTTTATCTAAATTAAAACTTTAATGTTGAAGTTTTTTCTTTTACCATTTGGTGAGAGCAAAACAAGACATCTAACATTGTATACTATAATGGTATATTATAATGTATAAGGGCACAGAACGTGATTATGTAGCCTTAACTTAGGGGTTTAACTTCTCTAAAGTTTATCTCTTCATTTGAAAAATGAAAATAATAATTACCATACTGTCCCATTGTTTAGATTAAATAAGATAATATATGTTAAGTTTCTGGCACACAAATAAGCACTCAGTAAATTTTAGCAGTCCTTTTAAGTTGGATCTCTTTCCTTCAACTGCCCATTCATTCATTCATTCATTCATTCAACTAGTGTCTTTCAGCAGTCCGTTGAGTGCCAAGAATTGTGCTGTCCACAAAGGATACAGAGTAAGACAGACACAACAAATTCCTACATATGGAGGGTAACATGTTTATTATTATACATAAATTCACACCAAACGTGTGTCATACTCCTTCGTGGATTTTAGTTTTATCTCACCATTCATGTGGCCAAAACATCTCATTGATTGTCCTCCCGACTGGTCCACTTGAATGTAAGGCCCATGGCATTCAGAGCCAAGGAAAACTTTCTTGGCTCTTCCAGGTATTCAGCCATCTCAAGATGATGGCAAAAACACTGGAGGCCTGGGGGGTGGGCCTACAAAAGCCAACAAAAGGGAGAGAAAAGAACTACATGGAAAAATAGACAGCAGAGAGGAACTCTTTTTCTATAGCTATCACCAAATAGAGACTTCCACTCTTTTTAGCAATATATTCATTCATTCAATAAATGTTTATCAAGCACATATTATGTGCCAGGTTCTGAATTAGGTTCAAGGGACATAAGTAGGAAATGGACCCTGATCCTGAGGCATATATACCCGATATGTACCCTACACTTGCCATTGAGAAGAATCTGTAGTTACTAGCCAAATTCTCTGCCCCTAACTAGGGGCTCAGTCTGATATGCACTTATGCAAAACAATAAAGTTAAAGTGGTTTTCTAGAAGTCCAGTTGGTAGGGACTTGGAAGAAGTGGTAAGGAGGAAGGAGGAGCCAGAACTTAGAGTCTTCTAGGAGCCTTCAAGTTAAAGTGGCTAAGGGCTTTGCCATCCAACACATTTGAGCTCAAACTTCATTTTGACTGTTACTGTGTGACCTTGGGCAAGTCACTCAAATGCTCTGAGCCTCTCATACAAACAGAATAATAATGCTCTGTGCCTGGCTAAGCCATGGCTCCTCTAAGGGAATGACAAAGAGCTTGACTGGCCCCACAGGATGCAAACAAATAGTTAGCTGCAATCCTATGATAAGACTGAGCCTCTCATGCTAAAAATGACCCCATTCTGTGTATAGCAGGGAACTGAATTCAGAATCTATCAGTTGTGCAGGGTGGGGTGGCTTTGATTGACTTTTACTAGCAATGACCATGGTCATTGACCTTGGCCTTTAAGCTAAGGTAACAAACTAGTCAACATTTTCTAGAATTTGACAATTATACTTATTTTTGTCTCAAGGTAAGCTGTTGCAGAATTCTGCACTAAGCTTCTGTTGTTTGTAGGTACTGTGCTGGTCTCTGCACTGGGGAGATAGAGCTGGAGGGGAGTTTCAGGCAGTGCTTCAAGGCTGATTGCAGCCTTGTAGCATCAGAAGCATTTGACAAGAGGTGGGAAGAGTAAGTATGGCTTTCCAGAAGGGTACAGAAGTGAGCAAATACACGGATCAAATACAAGCTCTTCTCTGTTTAGGGGATCTCAATGCTGTGAACACCCACAGCTCTTCTTTCTGATTAGATAGATAGATGATAGATAGATAGATAGATAGATAGATAGATAGATAGATAGATAGATAGATAGATAGATAGATATGACAGATAGATAGATATCCAACAAATATATAGAGATATTCAACAAACAAATGCTTACTGAATAATGACTAAAGGAGACATCTTTTGAGTTCCTGTTCCAGACCAGAAATGATGATGGATGCCTAGACATATAGATTAGCACATCTAATCTTCCTCAGATTTCTATGGTTTAAGTATAATTTTTTTTTCTCATTATAGAGAGAAAGAAACTGAGCTACTGAGGTTTGGAGATATGAAAACTTTCTTATTCACAAGTGGTGGAGTTATAATTCAAAGCTAGGTCTGAAATAGTCCAGAGCTCACCATACTAGGAAGAATGGAAGGGAGGAAGAGTGGAAGGAAACAACACGGGCACTTTCAGCAACTCTGGAACACAGCTAAACATAGAATTACATGACTCATATGCTCATTTTCAGTCCCCAGACTATAGTGTTTGGGCCCATGGGGAAAAGTGGGAGAGGAATGTACTGAGAGAAGATACGTGATGGGAGAAGAAAGAGGTGGGGGAGGGGGAGAGAGAACTGCATCCTCGGCCCTCTGAAACCTTCACTCAGGAATGCCTGTGTCCTAAGCTTCATGGCAGTGACAATGGAAACAATTTCTCATCGGAGAACAGAACCACACCTGATGCTTCTTGGTCCCCAGAGTCCTGAGCCTATAGTTCAGGTGGCATTTTTAAGTTATCAATCCCAGCCTGGGAGTCATTTCAGCCCAGTCAATTCCACTCATCATTCAGGACCTAAGTTAAGGAATCTTTCATGAAAATATCAACCCAGGGTGCCCTCTGCCCTGTCTACATCTATCTCTTGTAATTGTAAAATCAACACTAGCCAATGTTTAAACATCTAATATGCACTGGATACTGTGTTAAACTCTGCATGTTTTTATTCTTTAGGCATCACATTTTTAATCATCAAATAATCCTTTAGGGAAGTTGCTTTTTAGTACCATGTTCCAGAAGCCATAATGTTTAAGTAATTTCCCAGCATCACTTTGGTCCCAAGTGGCAGAGAAAGTTTTCTAACCCAAAGTTCACATTGTTTGACTCCTAATATCTAACTGCTTGAAGGTTTAATCCAGGTATTAGAGAAGAAAGAATGGAAGGGACTGGTGAGCAGTCCCATTTAGACCCAAAGGGCCTTGTAGTGGCCAAGAAGGGGTAAGGGTGAAAAATCCATGCATGGAAGCGTGGCTGGCTGCTGTGAAAATACTATTCAGCTCAAAATATGATATCATGGACACTATCAAATAGGAATCAGAGATGCATATCTCAAAGCAAAATCTAACTTCAATTCTAGAACATTTCATGAAACAGTATAAGGCAACAATTACTTGTTAAATATAAAATTAAAGGCATAAATAAAGTCTTTAACCAGTGAGGCAAAAGTCACGCGGACTCTAAGTTCTTTTTGCAGCTGGTAGCAGTCAGTTTGAAAAGAAGAAAGCAAGGAACAGGAAAAAATACAAGCTCAATACACCACGACTGGTCAGTGTTGATGCTTCAGACTCCCCACCTCCAGGCAGAACTCCAGGCAAGCTGGATGGACCCTGTGAGACAGAGGCCCCAGCTCCCCTCCATAGGAACTTCACTTAACTATGAATGAATCTCCAGTACTACGTTCTGGTAAAAAAGGCCTTTCTTTCCTTAAACTTCTTGTCACTACACTTCTGCCAAAATACATTTCTGAAATGTTCCAACCTTAAACACACACACACACACATGCACACACAGTCTCTTGGTATTTTTTAAATACTGACTTTGCCCCTTTTTGAAATTCGATCACCAATTAAGTCTTCCTGTTTGATCGATAAGTGGTGATACATGACAGGGGATAAGCCAAACTCACTTTTTGTTTCCCCTGGGTACATATGTAAGACATGGGTCAATTGTCAAATGCCCGGGGCCATGTTTTACAAATGACTACTTAATGAGATAAAACACAGCTTGTGACTTCTCTGTCTCCTTTACCTTCCGTACATACTTATTCTCCTTTTAATTCTACTCCACAAGTATCTCTCAAATCCTTCCTCTCCTCTCCATTTCCATTGCCTCTGGCCAGGGCAAATTCTTCATCTGCTCTCATCAAGGCCATTGCAAAGTTCACCACCTCTGTTCTACCTCCACACAGCTGGAGGAATGACCTTTCTAATGCACAAATCTGATTTCGTTTTATCCTTGTTCAAAAGACACAATGGGCTTCCATTGCCTAACTAGATGAAGACCTTCCTCCACAGTCACACCTACCAAGGCCTCCATAGAGTCTCCCCTTTGACTTCCCCTACCACTGACGCCATTCATTTAACTTTTCACTTTTTCATTCAAAAACATTAAGCACCTACTTTGCACCAGCCTCCCTGCTGGATGCATAGTGATGCTGAACTTATTACCACAACTCCCCTCTCTGCCCTGTCACTACTACACTTTCTCACACACCATGTTCTCCTTGCTTAGAAAATCTTCTTTTCCTCCTCCATCAGACTCTCTTGGTGTCTCCTCTGTGAAGCCTTGTCTAAGATAACTTACACACATACACACACATACACACACAGGTGCCAGGCAGTTTCTCTCCTTTGTACTCTCACTCACCCACCCACCTGCCCAGACAGACCATGAATTGAACTCTATTGGACATTCACTAACTGCTCATATGTTTCTTTTATGAAAGGGCTGGGCAGAGCCCTTTTATGAAAGGGCTGCCCTCAAGGGCAGCAGAGCATTATATTCTCCTCTCTATCCTTGACTCACTGCCTCGCACATTGGAGGCTCCTATAAATGTTGTTGATTGTCACCAACCTCAACCCCTATTTCCAAAGAAGCCACTTCACCATTCTGACCCATTGCAAGGATTGGACAAGGTGAGTAGCTGCCTACATGACAGCATTTGAGGGGTCTTTCCTGTTGCAACATTTTACCACAGCCACCACCCTCTTCCCCCAGTATGTAAGCTCACACCTTTTTATCTTTCCAGCATCATTTTCTGAGCCAGTATTATATAGTTTCTGAGAGCTTAGACTCTGAAGTCAGGGAACCTGGGTTCATACATCAGCTTCACCAATTAGCACCTGTCAAGTGCCTGGCCAACCTTCATCCATGAAATGGGGATCCTAATAATACTTACCTCACATGCTGATTGTAAAGGCAGAAGGAAGGTAATACATATAAAGTGTTTGGAATGGTTTCTGATACAGTAGATGCTAACTGTATCTACATGTCCTTGCTATATTGCTGTTGCCACTCCTGGTATTTCCTACTCGGCCCCATGGTCACCATACGTAGCAAGTTTTCTGTGGCCTTTGAACTCTCTGCTCAGGCTTCTGTGCTGTTACTCTCCCTGGAATGTCCTTCCCCTTTGTCTATTAATTCTTCAAGATGAAGCTCAAGTCCCCAACCCTGGCCACATCTCATTCACTAGGGTAAAGGTGACTCCTTTCCCATTTGTATCACTGCTGAAGCTTGTACATGCAACAGTTACCAACGCTGATTGATTGTCCATTTCTTGCATTCAATCTGGACCACCAGGACCCCAGGGATGATGTCAATGCACCCAGCACAGTCTTACTGAGCTCTGCCCTGTGCCAGAACTTGTGGCAGCTCCTAAGGACACCACACAGATGAAGCACAGCTCCTATGTAGCCCCACAAAGCCCCAAGACGCAGACAAAAAAAATAATTTTAAAATCTATGGTAATATGAATAAAGGATGTCATGCCACTTCAAAGCTCCTTCCCTCCTTTCTCATAGATTTCCCAAAGTTGACAAGAAATATGCTATGGGAAGGAAGGAGAAAGGCCAGGAAAGAAAAAGTGAGTGGGGGTGGGGGGGACAAAGAGAAGGAGAGAAGAAAGAAAAGAAATAACTGAATTGGGACTGTGGAGGAGCTTTGGTGGCCAAATATATCCACTGGGATACATTTACCACTATGAGAAGACCTAATTTCTGCCATTATAACAGAAACTTCAGGGTTGATGCCTTTAACATAGCATCTTAGGCTGCCAGGGTTGCTATGACCAATATCACAGGCTGGTTGGTTTACACTCAGGAATTTATTGTCTTCTAGAATAAGACAGAGGCTAGAAGTCCAAAATTAAGGTATTGGCAGGCCATCCTTTCTCTGAAGCCTGTAGCATTTTGGAGGTGGCTTAATCTCTGTCTTCATCACATGACCTTTTGTCTGTCTCCTTTGGCCTTTACTTCCATGTCCATAATTACCTTTGCTTATAAAGTCTTCAGTCATATTGGATTAAAGCCCACCTTGATTCAATCTGGCTTCATCTAAGTTCTCATCTAGGACTTGAACATGACTTTCCATGGGACTTAATTCAATTCCCAAGAGTGGCTGCCATGCCACTGAGGCAATTTTCCACAGTGTGTAGATGAATATTTTAAATTTTAATAATTGCATATTTTAACATGCATAAGTACTAAATTTCTGGCATTGGCAAACTGTCATTTCATAGATATGATTGTTTTGTTTAGTATAAGTTTCATTAAAAAGAAATGCTCAGCAAATCTTGTAAGAGGTGCTACAATAATTTGCAAAAGTTGGGAAAGGCATCCCCTAAGGTGAGTGTAACCAGGGATCTCTGATTTCATGGCTCTCTTGGAAAGGAGCCTTTGAGAAAGAAATGCCCAGCAAGGAGAGGGGGAAACTAATGGTCAAGACCATCAAAACCAAAGGCACATCTTTGCCCTCAGCCTTCCTGACCAGTACCTTCCAATACATCTGTCCCACACTCAACAGTTAGAAAGGACTTCTTTATATTGTATTGGTCTAAAGACTTCAAAAGCTTATCTACAAACATCCTTTTAATTTGTAGATGGGGAAATCGAGGCCCAGAAAGAGTAAATGTATCATTAATCTTTCCCTGGTTTAGACTAAATTTATCTATAGAAAAGGAAGCCTGACAGGGTGCTCTTCTTAAATAAACTTTGTCATTTCTACCACGGGACATGTTCTAAGCAAAAGGGTATGTGGGTAATCTTCTTTAGCCTAAATCTCAAACCCCCAAGGAATCTCATTTCCACATAATATGAGGAGAAATGATGCAATACCTTATTAATATCTTTCTTGGCAAGCATACCTTTAAAAATATATATATCAAGTTATAGTCTTGATGGGATCACACTTCATTTCAAGCAGTACACAGCACTCTACTACCTGTGGGGGTTAGCCCTGGGAAACCAGCAACTTCCAAAAAGAAAGATGTCCAACCTGCTCATTATCTTACAAATAAATGACTTTGTTCATCTCCCTCTTGTTCTCAGGCTTATTTTTCCCTCACGTTGTGCCAGACTTCCTATACCCTGTTATTGTAGGGTATTGTCCTGACATGCTATGACACACCATAGTTCAACGAGTATTGGCACAACTAGAATGCCATAGCCACGGCCAAAATGCATACACAAGAAGAGCAAAGCCTCTCGCTATTAATTCTGGTAGCAGAACAGCCCAAGGCCAGGTTACGCCGTCTTCGCTTAACCGTCAGTCCACCAGGGACTCCTGAATAGCCCCAGCTGAGCGTTGTTCCTGGCACAGGGGCAGGAACTCCTCTGAGCCCAAGGACGTCCTTTGACAGCATGCTCAGGTAGGTCTTCAGGTAGATTGTTCATTCTCTCCTGGCTCAGGCAGATTGTCCATGCATGGAGGGCCTTGTCACTGGTCATTCCCAAAGCCATCAGTTGAATGAAGTCAAGCTATTGATTTCATTCAAGACTCACTGGCTGCTTGACTGAATTAAACAATACATTTGTAGAATCTCTCTCCCCAACCCAGTATAGAAATGGCCTTGGGTATTTGGCACAGTTGTATAAGGAAATGGCAATGAAGGCTTCTTTCCTGGCTCGCCTGGTTGGTTAACTCTCTTTCCCCTACAGATTTCAGTTCAGAAAGCACAATTTCAGGAAAACCATCTCTGACGTGCCAGACTAAGTCACGGGCCCCTGAAATAAGTTCTCATGGCACTATCTGCCTTTCTTTCAAAAGCAGAACTTGAGAGAAATATAAATGTCCATGGATTTGCATGGCTATTTGAATATGCTTGTTTTCAGAATTAGTCTGTACGCTCCCTGAAGGCTGGCTTCTTTCTGTCCATTAGATGATCATGCTTAGCATACTATAGGCCCTGGATTAATAGTTAAGTGTAAAGATGAATGGATGGATGGTGGATGGAAAGGTGCTCCCAACACAGGCATTATTAAAAAATGGTATCAGTGATCTGGGCTCAGAACAAAATTATGTCTCTCTTCTGGGCACACATATGAGTTGCTTTCCCAGCCTCACTTACTGTTAAGATGTGGTCATGTGACTTTTAGAGTAAGAATATGTTTTCCAGGGTTTTTCCCAAAACCATCTCCAATACATGATCTTTTCCCTTGTGTCTGGCTGAAATGGCAACCTTGGAAGCAAATGTTTAGGATGGCAGAGTTCTGTCAGCCTGTGTCACATCATCACCACATGGAGGAGAGACATCCCAACAACTCATACGTTCTGGTTATGTGAAGCAAGAAATAAACTTCTAATAAGTGCAAGCCATTATATAACTTGAGTGCATTTGTTATAGCCATTAGCATTATTGGATTCTCAACTAGAGAAAAATGTAGGAGACCATATTAGAATCTCATGGGAGAAGGGATGGTTGGAAAAATCTTCCCAAGTGACTATGATACTTCCACCCACATATTATAATCACTGTCCTACACCTTGTGAAAGCAGGGCAGGATTTTAAGGTATATTTGACTAGTTGAGAGGATTGGTGGTTGTATGGAACATACATTCACTTATGTATGTAGACGCAGAAAGTAGATACAATACGAATCACGGCCAACCAGTATTGGCAAAGTATGTGTATTGATCCATTTCTTTTCAAACCATCCCAAATATCATCAGGGATCATCATCATGTTATCCTTTATGGAGGTGAGAAAGAAGTGAAAAACATGGCCAGTGTCCTCAAAAGAGGAATAAGTGAAATAAGTGCCCAGAATTACAGTTTAAAAGGCTTGGTTTCCAAATGACTCACTAGCAGTGACACCCTGGCAAAATTATTTCACCTCTCTCTTTCTTCATCTGTAAAAAAGGGACTTAAATTTGCAACCCAAATTGCTATCACTTGTCTTGTGAGGAAGGGAGAGATGTACATACAACAAGTGCTTTGTGAGCTATGGCAACACAGCCTGTGGAACCTGGAAACTGAAGGGATGGGACAGGTATGATTTAGAGTAAGCAGTGATGCCTGATTGTAAGGCCAAATGTGTGATTCTATCGATAATGGCTAAACCTGGTCAGGGGTGATCAAGCAGAGAATCCAGGATATTCTGGGTCTTAAACTAAGTGGTGAAATGAATACAAAGGCTTAGAGACAGGGGAAGTAGTCTGATACTAACCAATCATCACCAGGTACTCTAACATTTGAAAAGCTTCTGTGGACACTCAGAAGGGGAACGGCCAAGACTATAGCTCAATGAAGCAGAAAGCACCTTGGACTGGAAGCCAAGAGCCAAATTCTAGACTCAGCTCCATAACTAAGTACATATTTGACCTTGGAAAATTACACAAATTTCTCAAGCCTCATCTTCCTCCTTTGTGAGATGAGGGCCTGAGCCAAAGGATTTCAAATCTTCTTTTCCTGCCCTTAATGTGTGAATCTACATCCATGTTTCTCCTGCATTTTTCAACATCACTCAATATGGCCTGCAAGGGCCACTAGACTAGGAATGCAAAACCCCATTTCCCAGCCTCAACTCCAATTATGTGGTCCTGCTCAAATGGCTTAACCGCTCCATATCTCAGGTTCCTGTCCATAAAATGGAGGGACGAGCAAACTCTCCACCTACCACTAAGGGGGTGTAGCCAGAGTTAATACCTTCATCATCCTTTGAGGTCAGCAGATGAAAGGCACTGAGAGAAGTACAAAGAATTTTTATGTGCTATTGACTTTATTTTCTGTGGAGGAGGAAGTCTGCTCCAGCTGGAAAGCTGCTTTCTCTGAATCAAAGGGCAAGGACCCAGCAAGTTTCTCAGGATCAGGGCCTTAGACCGGGCTGTGTGTACAGACTAGGCCAGCCAATCCCCCAGCTCAGTTTCCTTTAACCTGACGCTCCAGGCAATAACTGTGCAACTCTGCAGTTTAACAATGTGCTCTTTGTCCCCCAACTGTTCTCATTTCGCAACTGCCCAGGTAATACGTTTGGGCCTGTAGGAAGAGTCAAATAGTTAATGAGGGAAGGGTTTGGCATGCTCTACATGGATTCTACGAGCAAGTCCCAACAAGAAGGCATTCTCTCACTCCTGGTTCCTGACCTACCCCCAAAACATACAAGTGTCACTACCAGGAATGAGCTCTTTTTTTTCCCAGCAGGCTGTAATACCAGTTTGGCCTTTATCAATGCATCGGTGAGCCATGTTTTGTTTATGGTTTTATGCCATCTATTTTCCCAGGGATATTATGTTTTCTGAAGAGCCCCTGAGTTTGCATCAGCTTTTAAAGCTACAGGCACCATTTCAGTTCTTATTAAGCCTTTAATATGGCATGAATAGGGGAGCTATTAGACTAAAGAGCCATAATCACCCATGAGGAAAACATTCATCATCAACCTTTATGCAGTCCCTGAACCTCTAAAAGGTGTCATCTCTCTGGGGTGTATCTGGTGAGAGCTTTCTCTGGGAGATGCCAAGAAGCCAATGCATTAGATTAGGGCTTAGAAGGGCATTTTCTAACCATTACAAATTGCCTAGTCTAGCATCTCAATTTCATCTACGTGATGAGCCTTAATTAAATTTGTCTGGGTTTGATCCTTCATCCCCGGATGTGGCGCTGACAGGGATTGCTGACATAAATAATGTATGCTCCAAGTGCTTGCCAGGCTCCCAGCTCAGCCAGGACAGCTGTGGCTTTTTAAATGTCATTCCGGAGATATCCTCGAGGTGTTCAGCTTCCCCCTTTCTAATCTGGGAAGGGAACCGTGGGCCACATCAGCCCAGATGACACTAAATTCAGCTTGACAGAGAATTCCCAGTAGACAGATACACCACCTGCAGATGCCTCCAACAGGCCAAGTGGCCACTGTCCTCAAGGGGAATCCACCAGGCTGAAGGCTTTCCTTGCGTGTCTTGAATCTGATGTATTTGAATAAGGCTTCCCTTAAATTTGCACACACACACATACGATGTGAAAAAAATCATCAGAGTTTGCCTTATTTGACTATTGTATTCCAGGAAATGGTCCAAGTAGCAAAATCTTCTCTCAGCAGCTTCCTTGTTCCTCATTCCTGACTTGCTCTCCTGCTGCCAACTAAAGGCAACAAGAGAGGCCTTCTCGTTCTGGAAGCTGTTAGCTCATTACAGTCCGAGCTGATCTCAACTAGCTCTGGGTGGATTTTATTCCAAGGCTTGGCCAGTAAAAGCCACAGCAAAGAGTCCGACAGGACACTCCTCACCTTGTGTAGACTTCCACCTCACCTCCCAGCTTGAACTTAGCTGACAGATCTACCTCTTCGTTCAGAGAAGCTTTTCCTGCAAGCACTGAAAGGTGGCAAAAAGATCACAGGCTTTGGAACTCAGCAGACCTAGGCTTCTGTCGGTTCTGGAACTCGCTTGCCATGTGATCCATGTTCCTTAGTCTCTGAGCCTATTTCCTTATCCGTGAAAAGGACAGGGTGAGGTACCTACAGGTTCACACTCATCTCTCCTCCTCAGGGACAAGAGTGGCTTCCCCAGATTCATCTCTGATAGGCCTGAGGAGCAAAAGAGAAACCTTTGTGGACAAATGAAAGAAATGATGAAATATTTACAAAAGCCATTTTTCTTTTGGAGGACGGGGTAGAAATTCAGTCAAGGAGAAGTGCACTACCTTTGTTTCTATATACTCCTATTATGCCAAGTGCTGGGAAGTGAATGCTTGCCCAGTGTCTTCTAGTTGGCAAGGCAGATAGTGTCCATGATGCTCTTTGAAGCCCTGGCTCTATTAGGAGGAGTTTGCCCTCATCTCACAAACATGGGAACCAAAGCTCAAAGGGGTTAAATCATAGTCAAAGGTCACAAGGGTCTAATGATAGATAAAGAAACAAGGCTGAATCTCTTGAATCCAAATCTGGGGCTCTTTTCCCTCTGTCCTCAGCCTCTTGTGTCTCCATGGCCTTTCTTAATTTTCCTAAATGAGCTTGAGAAAAGAAACTTAAAAAAAAAATCCCAAAGCTGATATCCTCCCTATCACAGAAACGACGCCATGGCATATATAAAACGCAGTGTAAGATGATGCTTCTCTCACTTCTCCTTTCCCACCCCCAGCCCTGTCCCCTCCTCACCCCCTGTCTCCCTTAGCCAGAGGCCAGGACTGGTCACCTTCCACCAACTCCACACCTCCTTGCTTCATGGCCTGCAATGCTCTTTGACCTGCTCAGGCCAGCAAGTCCCGTCTCTGCCCTCAGCACGTGGCCTCCATGTGCACTAGGCCAATCTCAGACCCTCCAGCAACACTGGGCAAAAAGAGCTGAGGTGTCAGACCCAGGTAAATGCAGCTTTCATAACAGTTCCTAATCCTGCTGTGTGACTCCAAGAAGATTGCTTAGCCTTGAGAATCAAAGGGAAAGTATATTTTTGCTCCAAGAGTGCTGTGAGGATGAAACAAGAATACCTGTAATGCAGGGAGCACAGTATTTGCCACTCTATGGTAAGGCAAAAAACACTACTTCATTCCCCAACCTTCCTGCTCCCTCAGAACTCCAATCATACTACATCGCAATCACTTGTTTATGTCTTTCTCCATAGACAGTAATCCTTCAGGGATTTCTCCATCTCTTTAAACCAGCCTTATCTGAATTTTCTGAACTTCAGATGACTTCAAATGTTAGTTGTGAACTGGATGGGTCAAGCTTTTATGGATGTCTACACCAGGAATTTCCCTGTCACATTCCACAAACATCTCTGCTCATGCATGAAGTCGGTGGGTAGATGTCTGAGCAGAGTTCATCCCTTCTGCAGGTGGAAACTATGCATGTATGCAGCTAAATAGCCCTTCAGCTTGACCAGGCATTTACATGCTATGAAATTGACATGTAAATAGACACGAGCCAGATGGAATGGGAATCAAGAAACAGGTCTGAGGGAAGCAGGAAATGGAGCTAAAGATACAATCCTCTGCCTCCCTTATCCCTTTGCATTGACCTTGTTGTGAAAATCAGTTTTTCCTGGGATTCCTAATTCACTTGAGTTGGGCCACCTCCTCAAAGTCACAGATTATTTACCCTCTCATAATATCAGATTCTTTTTCAACTAAATGGGAGAATACTACCATCTTCATAGGGAAATGGCATGGGAATATCATCACATGAACAAATATCTATTGGATATGTTTTCCCTTGGGCAGACCCAGCCATCAGTGACAACCACTCTCAATTGCAGAATAACTCTGAGGAATATTTCATTAGTACCACTGGGAAAATGGGTCAGTATTGCTTCTACATGGCCCCATGAAAAGGGCCACTGCTACTTTAGTGTAACGGTGTTCCTGTGTCTTATTCCACAATGTTAGTTACATTCTGTCGGTAATAAGGATGTCACAGAGTAAAGATATACCCACATTTATGGTGACTCCACTCCTGACCAAAGGGGGGCTGTCTCCAAAGGTAAGATTGTGACTGGTCTACAATCAGTTTCTATTATGCTTTACACTATGATGAAAACAGTTGTCTTGTCTTCACAGAGTTAAAAATTCTGAGAAAACTGGGTTCGGAGCTACTAGAGTTGGTGGATAGAAAAAATAATAAGAGAAAGAGAAGTGCATTCCTAGGATATACTAATTCCACAAGATTCTCTTAGGTAATGAACAAGTTCCCATCGGGAAAAAAGGGCACATCCAAATTAGGGTAATTTGAAGCCAGTTTAATAAAAACACTGTTGACAAAGATATGGAAAGGATATTGGGAAACCCTAAGGGATAATACGTTAGTTATAGATTTACCAGCTCAAGGCAAGAAGGAGCAAAGGATTGGAACATTTACTGGAGCCTGGAGTCAGAGAAGGCTTGGTGGGGAGGGTGCCAGACAGGGGCTGACCCAGTAGGGAAGGAGCCAGGGAAATATCATCCCAATCCATTCTCCTGCCTCTCTCCAATGTTTTGCTAGTAATCCCATTTTCTGAACCCAACAAGAAGCCAGTCTACAGATCAGTCTCCTGGAAATAGAGCGGGGTGGAGGAGGTTGGAGAGGACATCAGTGATGTAAATAGAAGAAACGTAGTTGAGTTGCTTTCTGGAAGAACCTCACATTCTTTAATATGCTAATGTGCTTCAGATGCTCCAAGAGCTATTTTTACTAGGCAGCAGATGCCAAACTGATGTGGTCGCAGACACATTTACTGAGCATCTCATAGGATGAGCTTTGAGAAAGCCCACTATGGTAGCACATTTGAGGATTTGATGCATAGTTCTAAGGAATGGCAAAGGCCCACTGTGACTTAGGAAACATTCTGTTTTTACATCCACTGTTCTACACCACATATGTGCATTAGGGCAGGGCTGTCACATTTTCCTCACTTTCCAGAGGAAGACGCAGAGCTATCACACAGCTCATCCTAGTTCACAAGGTTCAGCAAAAAACTCTTCCCTGGATTCCATTCCATGAATACAAAGATAGAGTTCAGGAGTCTAGGTCCACCTCCCAGCCTGCCATTTGAAGAGCAAATTCACAAAAACGATGATCTCTTTGCAGAGCTATTTGTGGAAAATGTATCAGTTTTAGGTTCAGATATTTAAAGACCAATCCAAGTACTTTTTCAATATGTCCAACTGTCAACAAACATTTTGAAGCCCTGCCTTGGGTAAGATACTGCACTCAAGGCTGGGGAGACTGAGGTGGCAGGGAGTATTGGAGTTAGGGTTGGAGTGAACACAACCATAGGTAAAGCCTTGTCCTGCCCTCGGGAGATGTAAAATCTAATAGGGAGGGTGGTGCAACGGTGGCTCAGTGGCAGAATTCTCACCTGCTATGCCAGAGACCTGGGTTTGATTCCTAGCGCCTGCCCATGCAAAAAAAAAAAGAGTCTGATAGGGAGACAACCCAAACGCTTATCAACAGGATAATGGAAAACATGTCATGATGCATCCCTAAAATGGAAAGCTAAACAGCAATATAAGGAAACACTCTGCTGATGGGGAATCAAAAAGGTAGGTGATTCTCAAAAATACATCTATCAAGTGAAAGAAACCAGTAACAGAGCACATACAGTATGATTCAATCTACACGAAGTTTAAGACCATGCAAACTAAATCTACATTGATAGAAATTATAATATTGATTTTCTCTCAATGGAATTATTGACTAGGAAGAGCCATTGAAAAAACTCCTGGGATGGTGGAAATGTTCTATGTTTTGAATTAAGTTGTGGTTACATGAGTGTAAACATCTGTCAAACATGCATCAACTGATATCCTTAAGATTGGTGCAACATATTATATAAATTATACCCCAATTTTAAAACAATCTCATTAGACTGTTTCAGTGAGACACACATAATCATACAATGCTGTCCTCCCAATGGGTTTCTCCTCCACATGCTGTCCCAAGAGCCTTCACATAAACATTTGGGGAGAGGAAACTACATAGGTGTAAAGAAGATGGACTTTGCCGAGTGCCAGAGCTGAGTTCAAATCCCAGCTCTACCCCTTCCATATGTATGACAAGTCATGTAACTTCTCGGACCCTGAATTTTCTCATCTGTAAAGTCTACCTACAGATCAGAGTGTTGTGAGAATTAAATGTGAAAAAGGCATAAATGAAGCTAGCAGACTCTCTGGCACATCATAAAAGCCCAATAAATATCGGTTCTTATCATATCCCTATTGCTACTCTTCTCCTCTGCTTCACTTAGAGTGAGGTAAATTCACAGAAGGAGAAAGAGAAAGAGAGAGATTGGAGACAGAGACAGGTGGGGTGGGCAAAGGATTAGGATAATTCTAGTAACCTCTTTCGTTCTACTTTCCCAGCAGAACGGCCTTCCCAGCAGTCTTCCACAGGCCTTGACCGAGGTTGACTGCAGTTGAGGACGAGGCTGCTGGCTGACGGGAAAACACTGCCTAGCTGACCCTAAGGCAGGCATTGGCACATTGGCCTTCCATGTGCACGCAGATGGTCTGTGGACCTTGCTAAAATGCAGATTCTGCCTCAGTAGATCCGAGATTCTGTTTTCTAACAACCAACCAGGTGGTGCAGCTGCTGCAGACACACAGAGAACACTTTGAGTAACAACGCTCTAAGACAATTTTTCCCTCAAACACTCAAAAAATCCAAGGCAGTGCTTTCTAATAAAACTTCCTGGAACCATAGAAATGATCTTCGCGCTGTTGAACGAGGCGGGGAGCATTCCTGTGTTTTTCCTCTGAAGAAATAGAGCTAAGCTATTAAAGTAGTACAGATAGAAGCTGTTAGAGCTATATGTGATATCACCCGATGTTAACTAATCCCTAAATCCATGCACTATCCTCTACATGACGATCCCTTGAAGGTGTTAAGGGGGTTCCATTATACAGGATCAACATTTACACCCCTAATGCAAATCACTTCTATGCCTGCGATGTGGACACATAAGGCTTTCACTTGGTTGGAATTATATCAACCTAGAGTAGCAACCTTCTTATCTCATGCTGCTTAGAGGCTCTGGCAGCATCTCTGCCTTAGATTCATTAGAAACACAGAAATTAATTGCTTTACAATTTTTGTTTATTTGGCACCTTCTCAAAACCCAACTATCCAGGGAAAAATTATAAAAAGGATCCTTGCTGGTGCATTTACCACATCCTGCCTGGAATTATAATGATATGTACACTACTCTCAGTTTTCCCACAGAAAGCTCACTCAGCTTTTCTCTGTTAGTCTTCAGTACCATTTGTATTCCTGGGTAATCTACTCCACTCCAGTAGCTTTCCATATCACACACATGCTAATTATGGCCAAGACAGCATTTCCTTCCCTAATATCTCTTCACTGCACCTAACCTCCATATACAGCTGCCTGCAAGACTTCTTCACCTAAGTTTCCCAAGCCCCTCCCTACTGAACAGGTCCAAAACCAAACCCCTCCTCTCCTCTTCCAATCGTGCTTCTCTTCTTGAGTCTCCTGCCCCAGTGAATGGTCTACAGTCCACTCAGCCACCCAAACCGAGAGCCCGAGTCCTTGATTTTCCCCTCCTCTTCACCGTCTCCAGGCCTGCCCTCCTCTAGCCACTCACCATGTTTATCTTTTAGGATTAGCATCAGATGCATATAACAGAGAACTCAGAAAAGCAAACAAATAAGAATTTAAATAACTCAGATTTTATATATTTCTTACATAATAGAAGCCCAGAGGTAGGAAGTCTACATTTGTTATAGTGGAATAATGGTCACCAAGGATCCAAGCTCCTTCTTTCTGACCCACCATCTAGCATGCAACTTCCGTGCTGCCAGGTCACAGTTCAAGATGCCTGCTAGCATGCCACCTTCACAGCTATGCTGCAGGCCAGAAAGACAGGCCACAGAGTGGGGCGGGAGGAGGTCTACCAGCTTATTCAGCTTTCTTTCAGAAGCCTTCCCAAAAGTCCAACATTAAACTCCTTGTAATTCTCACTGGCTAGAACTTAGTGCCGTAGTAGACTAATAAATACAGTTTTTTAGTGGAATGATTGGCTCAAAATGAGGTCATGAAAGCAAGGCAGAACAGGAGAATGGATCTTGGGGGGCAATTAGCTGTTTCCACCTTCCCAAGTGTTGTTGCTCCGACCTGCTAAAGATTTGGCACATCAGTCTGCTCCTCTACATCCCCACTGTTACTGCTTTAGTTGGAGCCCCACTCCAGAGAAATATCAATTTAAATAGCAACAGGCCTAAGTTGCTCAGGGTAAGGAAAACAGTTTTTATCCAACTTGGACTGGCTTTTTCCAATTTGTCTTCCACGACTGAAAAAGCTCTTAGTTCAGAAGAAACAATGATGTAAGGATTAATGTTTCCACCTGCCTCTTGACTTAATAGCAAGAGATTCAGCATGTTAGACAGGAAACAGGGCTAGGAAGGAAAATGGGCATTATGATAAATAATTGATGTTAATAACAACAGTGAAGACAAACAATGGTGATAAATGAAATGGCAGAACAGAAGAAATTGTTCTACTGTAATACCTTGATTTCAGGCAGCTCAACTCAATAATCACCCAACTCAGCTTCATCAGACCCTGGGCTGTCAGTCTGCACTGTTTACTGCTAGTGGTGTATCTAAGGAAACAAGTTGGCTCCCATCCATCATCCAGCCCATTGTGGCTGTCGGCTTGTCATATCTGGATGAGACAAAAATGAACATCCTGATGGGTTAATGCCCCACCCCCATCTCTGTATCATTATAGAATCCCCCTCAAATTTCTATATCTCCAGCATCTAGCCCAGTGTCTGGCCTGTAGTAGCCCCAGAAATTATCATTGCACTAAACCTCAAAAACCGACTTGGAAAATTATCAATTTTTAGTTATACCACACAGGCAAATGAATAGTCAAGCAGGTCACGGATTTCAACCTGTCACCTATGAACCTGCACTCCATAATTACTATGAGAGGAATAATTACTGTTTATTGAGAAAGTTGCATGCCTTATGTGACTTAAATCTGAGAGGTAGATGTTACCCTGAGAAAAAGGGACTCAAGGTGATCAAGATAACAAGTGGCAGAATAAGGTTTTAAATTGATGTCTATCTCATTGGAAACACTCAAGAATAGCAAACAAGCATGAGAATTGGGGGAAGATTGGAGGAGAACATTTTAAGTTATCTTTCAAATTTACATCCCAATTCTAGAATCCAACTTTTGTGACAAGGAATTATATTTTAATCTGTGGGTTTTGTGTGTGTGTGTTTCCCTTCAATCTGAAGGAAAACAGACTCAGAAGGAAATACTTGTCATTGCATAGAGCAGAACATGAGTAAAGATGGCATCCGTGAAGAACCTGGCAGGGTCAAGTCTGTGCCATCTTGGAGAGCTATGGACTTGGTAATCATGGCACCTGGGTTGGAATTCCAGCCGTGCCTTTGGCACAATGGATACATTATTTAACTTCACTAAATTTTGATGTTTCCATCCACAAAGTGGAGATAACTCCCCATTTACTAGGTGACTATAATAATTTTAGAAGATCATTTATAGAGAGCTCCTACCACATTTACTCATTCAATAAACATTTAATGATTCTTCTGACACTATGTTAATTACTGGTGAGTAAAAGACAAACTCCCCAGGTCAGTTCTGCTCTCACCCAAGTGATCCTGGTTCCTGGACTAACCAAATGATAAGTTATTACAGAAATAATAAGGGAAAGGCTGGTACCATTTATCACACATGGAAAAATAGAAAAGGTAGTAATATCCAGCTGATGGATTCCCAGAAATCTAGGCTCTTTTTGTTCCTGGCATTTTCATCTTTCAACGTGTGTTTTTCTCATTGCACTATTCAAAAAGCACATTTTAATAGAATCCTTTTTTCACTGTCCATCTTACTATTGAGGAATCTCAGGGAATCGGCTTGACATCTTTGGACTCTATTTATCCTGGAGAAAAGTTTTAACAACAGTTAAAATATAAAGGGTAAAGAGTATCAACTAGAAAAAATGAGACTCCATGTACACAGGACAGCTTTTAGAATATTTTTGGCCTCAGTTCATCTTCAGCTCCATTTTAGCTCCAGTATAATCAGAATGTCAAGATGCCCATTAGTCCTTAGGGATTTTGATCTTTTTTTTTTTACAAGCACTGCTGAATGCCTGCTATGTGGCAAGCAAAGTGTCTGGACTTTGTGCATTGTTCATTATCTCCCCACAGCTACTCAGTAAGATGGGTATAATGTGTCCCATTCTGTAGATGAGGAAACTAAGGCTCAGAGAAAGAGAAGGAATTTCCCAAGGTCATACTGCAAGTAAGAGGCAGAGGATATATTCCAACCCAAGATTACTAGATTTCCTTCATTGTACCAACCTTGCATCACAAGGTTGCTAATCTTCCATTATTTATTTAGAGAGGCCCACTCTTCTCCCATTCATGAAGAGGAAGCTCTATTCAATAGACCCAGAAGCAGGCATGAAACTCAAAACAATGAAAACCAGACAGAAAGCAAGCAGAGTACTTGAGGCCTGGCTGTGGTCTGGAATGATGAGCAGGGAAGTTCCTAGCAAATGGACTCTGAAAATAACAATGACTGGCTAAAACTGAGAAGGTAGAATCATCCAAGGAATATGAAACTGGATATTTTCTCAAGCCCCACCTATGTCCAAAAATAAATCTTGATGAAGTGAAGAGCCCATCCTCCAGGAAATGCCAGAGTTAGATTCCTGCTGGAAAATCTCCTGGAATTAAGAAGCAAGCCAACAATTGCCAGGAGGTTAAAATAAAACAACAACAAAAAAGTTTAGCAGACACTGGTTCAGCAATAGATAATAGAGAGTAATAACAGTTATATTTTATTAAGATCCTTTATCTACTGATTTACTTATTAGGTATTTTATGTATATAATTTTCTTAACTTATAGCACAGCCCCCTATAAAGTGGGTACTAAAGATATCAAATTTTTAGATAAGGAAACTGTGCTTGAAATTATTCATTTGTACTTCCAGATCTTTTCTCCAACCTTTTACACCTAGCCTATGCCCTGGGAAGCTGACATTTATAGACTATATCAACAAGCTCTTGTCCTCTGGGTTTAGTTGGGTCTGGTCAATAGGAACTAAAAGCGGAAAGACTGGAATACAGGAGAGAATGACATCTGGCTTTTTACTGCTCCAACTCCTTCTCTGCCAGGCATTGGATTGGCAGCAGTCTTCCATCAAAAACCGCAGTTCCCTCTAGAATGCCCTATCTCACAGAATGTTCTATCCCACGTAAAGCATTTTTCTGGGCTCTTGTAAATGCTTACACCCCTACCCCCATGCATCTCAAGCTTCAAGCAACAGTGGCTCTCTGCTGTCACTAGCTCTGGGATGCTTCACCATCTCTTGTGCATTTTCCTTACTTCTGTCCAAATCATTCTAACTAGTGTCTCCATCATTCAGCTTTCCTCAGTAGCCTCTTTTGAGTGTATCATTTGCTCACTGTTGGGAGGAATCCTGACCGATGGTGAAACTAAGACATAGAAGAGTTAAGTAGCTTGCCCAAGATCACATAAATAGGGCTTTATCTAAAACAATGCTAGATGCCATAACAAATCTATAATAAATCTCAGTAGCTTAAAGCAATATACATTGATTCTTTACTCACCCAAGACCAAAAATGGGGATTCCTTAGAAGTGGGTGGTCCAAGAACTTCTTCCATCTCGTGGCTCCACCATATTCAACATGTGATTTCCAAGGTCACATTGCTCATCATCTTCAAGTTGGAAAAGGGGAAGACTATAGAGGATCAGTTCCAGGAGGGTAAAGGAAAGGGGCTGGGGAGCAGCTTGTCAGTCTTTGTCTCAAGAAGTGGGTGTAGAAGTACAAGCTCAAACCCAGAGATTTCCAATTCAAAACCCAAGGCTATCAGTACACAGTGTATACCATCTATTTAATAGTTGTATTAAATTACAAGATTCAATTGTATGAGTTCAGAAGGAAAAAGAGATAGAGAGAAAACAATTTGAATAATGTGACAGTTTCAGCCCGTGATTTCACTGGTGTCTACTGGAAAAAGCAAAAGACGGGAACCATCAACTGCTGCTACCTTGGTCTGCTTCAGTGATGACATGCCTTTTATAATATAAGCATCTCAATGCACATGACTGTTTAAAGACACACATTTTTATATTGCAGAGCCCCTGCTTATTATATATATACACACAGATATATTACTATGAACTTTTAATCATAAACATTACTGTACAGAATTATATAAACAAAACCATGTGTTCTATGGTTCATAGTCCCTTTTGGAATTTTCGAGAGTAATTCTGATTCTGTGTTCTGCTCACCTATTCACTGAATTCAGAACCTATCCCCCACGTAACTTCTTTGTACACACTATCCAGACTGTAGAACTCTCCCTACTCACACCTCCGTGGATTTCTCTCTACTGCTTGCGAGTTTTATGGCGTTAATACACACCCTCTGATAATTCAGACACAGTGGAACTTTTTGCATGCCTATGTAAATCTGGGATTTGCCACCCAATAAGTATTGACCTGTTGACTTTGCCTTTTTTTTCCCCTCCTTGTAAGCATTTCCAACTATACAGGAATTTGGAAAGAGAATATTCACAGAAAGTTAACTTCTCCCTAAGACAATATCCTGGGAAGCTCACATAAAAATGGGCTAACACTAATGTTATTTTATCTTCAGATTTAAAAACAACCTACTTTAATCCTGTACCAATAAGTAAAAAGCTCGTGCACTCTCAGAATGCTGATCGTCCCCACAGCACTCTTTTTCATCGTCATGTGGCCCAAATGAATGAATGTGGAGGTAAAGAAATTTCAAGCACTTGAACATTATCAGAGTTATTATTCTGTCTATCATTGAGTGGGAGACACAGTGGCTACAGCAATGAACAATTCCATGTCCCTACTCTCAAGAACCCTCCATGGAATAGACAAACAAGAACTGTGTAAGCAAATAAATGAACAAAATGAATATCGATGGCACTAAGTGGTGTGAAGAAAATCATACTCAGGTGACCTGAAATGGGGGCACATTACTTTAAATGTGTTTTCAGGAAACATGTTACCCAGTCTACCCCCCTGATGAGAAGAAATGAGCTAGATGAGAAGCCAGGGGAATAGCATTCTTGGCCTAAGGATAGCCAACACAAGGACCTTGACGTCAGGATAGATTCAGTAAGTTCAAGGAACAGCATAAGCCTGGTGGGGCTGGAGAGCGGGCAGCAAAGGAGATGTTGCACATGAGGTGGAGAGGTGGAGAGGCAATCAGGACATTTCAGTGGCCTGTAGAACCTGGAGGCCGTAGCCTAAAGAATTTTAATTGTGTTCTAAGCATAATGCAAAATTTGGGGGAGAGGAGGGTAAGGAGCGGAGAACCATGATTTGTTTTGTTTTTAAAAAATCACTCTGACTGTTGTGTACAGAATAGATTATTTGGGGGGATTGACAAAAGCAGAAGCAGAGACCAATTAGGAGATGAGAACTGGGAAGTAGTCAGATTGCAAGCCCATTTGAAAGTAGATTTGTCAGGATCTGCTGATGAATGTGGCATGGGCTTTGAAGGAAAATGAGAAAAGAATTAAGGATGATTCTCAGATTTAGAGCCTTGGAACTAGATGAAAGGGGTTCCTATGCCTGAAATGGAGGCAACTAAGAAAGTTGTTCTGCAATATGGTGGAAAACCCACTGCTGCCCAACCCCATACTTTCAAAAAGCCACTCTGGTGCTAGTTCTATTCAATGGGTATTTGATGAGTGCAAGCATGTATTAGGTGGCAGATGTGCAAAAAGAAATATGGTCCCTATCCTCAGAGACTCATAGTCTGCAAAGAGAAACCAAAGTGCGAATGGATCATTGCAATTCAGGACACATTGTGCTGAGAGAGAAAGTCCACAAGAAATTCTGAGGAGAAAGAAAGGGGCATTGAACCCAATATATGGAATCAGGAGGGCTTTTGGGGGAAGATGACAACTGGACTAAGACTTGAAATACAAATAAGAGCTAAAGAAGAGTCGGAAGGGCAATTCAGTCAGAGGAAACAGCATGAGCAAAAGCACAGAGGGTTAGGACAGCATGACAACAAAGCACATGCATTTCATCAGAACAAATAGGAAAGGCAAAATTGGAGGGACAGGGTTGGAGAAGTCAGCAGGTCCTGATTATGGACAGCTTGCATACTGTGCCTCAGAGCCTAGCATCTACCCCCATAAGCCTCTAAGAAGGGACTCTGGAAGAATTTAAGGAAGAAGTTCCAGAGTTAGATTTGTAGGATCACAAACTCGATTTCTAGGTTGTCCAAATGATAGCATCTAGGGAAATGTTTTTTCATATACATTGCTTCTATCACTCATTTTCACCCTCAACATGGGTTTCCCTATTTCATGTCTGCTATTTCATGATATAGAAGGTGTGAAATCTTATTCTTTATTGAATCCTCTGCATCCTCCCTGACAAGATTTAACACAGAGTGAGAAATCCAGTGTTCCCTGATATTACCTTTGATGTTGTCTGGCTAGGAGTCCAACAAGGTATTCTTTAGTAAGCATCAGAGAATTTCAGGAATAAAAATCCACTCTCATACCACCACTTCTGTACCCCTGCAGTCATTTGATTTCAACAGACTTTTTCCTAGAGTCAATGGCAATGACTCAGTGAGAAATCCCAGCAGCCGTCCAATTTTCAGCACCATCTGAACCAATGAAAGTAGAAATAAATGATGTCATGATATCAATTGCAGCAGTCTTTAGAATATTTGCTTTTACCATGCAGTGACTCTTGAGTAAGGTTCATACTCTCAAGAAGATTCATTATACACTTAGATCTTCATGTGCACCTCATAATGCTTCAGTTCATCCTTTGCTCAATTTGACTTCCAATCTGCCTGTTTTATTTGGTTTGGAGAATAAAGTAGGCTGACGTATCTATTGTAGGCAATCATCTTCTCAGGTGACTTCAGGGTGAACCTGCCTGGATATCACTTGGTCTGTATGACTCTGAAGCTAAGGCTCTTAATCTCACTTCCAGTCCCTATTAGGTGTAATCATAGAGTTAAAGAGATGATCTAATCCAAGCATCTCTTTTTACTCTGAAGAAGCTAAAATAAAGCCCAGAATATTAAGGAAACTTACTCAGAGTCACAAGGTGAGTTAATGATAAAGCCACAAGTAGAACTCAGAACTTCCAATACCCAGCCCAGAGCCTATTAGCAAATATTTACTGAGTGCCTATTAATGTTCCCAGTCCTGGAGATACAGAGAGTAAATAGTACAGACCCTGCCCACAAAAACTTCACAGTCTAGCAGACTTTACTGAGCTTGGCAGGTGAGCTGCTACAGTGCTCCCTACTCTTGTTTGAGCCTGGTCTGAGAGGGAAGTCTGTGTCTGAACCTGGATCTGAGCCTGGTGCACTCCCAGCGTGGAATCTTGGGGAGTGGATTCCCAGCTGGCCTGTATCACAATATGGAGAGTTTCTAACCTCTAACATGTGCCAGTTCCCACAGGACGTGTACATTCAAAGCTGTTTTGCAGAAGCCTCAGATGGAAAATGAGGATGCTTTCTGAGGAGAAAAGTACTGCAAGTTAAGAGAATATCAGTCTGATGATCTAAACCTGAAGGACATACATTATGTAATTAGCAAGATTCTGGAGGTGGAGACTCTAGGGCTGGTTCAACAGTTTTGTGACTTAGGTTGTTGTCTTACATTCTCTTAGTCTTTTCCTCATGGTCTCAAGTTGGCTGTCTTATTTTTAGTTATCATAACTTCAGATAAACACATTTAAAGGCAAGAAGTAGGAGTCAGCCAAAGTGCAGGGATGGGAGAGAGAGCAAGAGAGCCTTGCCTGTGACTCCCCTTTCCTTGATGGCCCTCTGACTTCCCTTACATCTCATTGAACAGAACTGGGTCACATGGCCTGCGCTGCTGCAAAGGAGTCTAGGAGAGTGTGAATCTGGTTCTTTCAATCTATATCACTGAAGACAGGTAAAGGGAAATTGACCTAGGGATGGATATAAGTAGCCAATCAACAATTCTGCCACATCCAAACTGTGTAGGGTATACATTACCCTCCCTGGAAATCCTAAACAGTGTTCTTGCACAGCCAACATCCAGGAGTTTGCAAATCTCTGGTCAAGAGGCCCAAAAAAACATCCCAAGCCAAGTTGGAAGGAGAAACTAGGAAGCCATTCAGATTTCAGGAATACTTTCCATTCTTCCATGCATTAGACTTTGTCAGATTTCACTGTCTATTCCTCGTTCCTCAGTGACTGATCATAATGGAATTCTAAGACCCATGAGGCCATAGAATTCTGCTCACCATTGATAATGGAATTCTACTCCCAAGTAGACCTCTGATTGAGCCATCAACCAGCTCTCTGACACATGTCTTACCCAGGACCTCAATCTATAACCCTTTTATTTCTGAGAACTCATGGGTGGCAAGAGAAGTTCAAGTCCAAAATTAAGAATGGCCAACTCAGTACAGCAGTAAAATTGATCCTTGGTAAATGTACCATTACAAACAGACTCCTGGGATTTAAAAAACTAGGTTCTCAAAGCCAACTTGGGTCCACCCATTGCTGACTCTGTCCCTTCCTCTCCCAGTTCTGTACTTGGGAATATTCCAAGAGTCTGCATTGTGCGACTCATCTTTCCTCATGTGAGTAATAAATCCTGCAAGGGGCGAGTCAAAAATGTCCTGACAGGAAAGCCTGGCTACCTGCCAGAGGAATCTTTCACTGCTTTTTCCTCACACTCTCCTTCTCTGCTTCCCTTTTCCTCCTAAAGGGCAAGTCTAAAGGTGGGTGTTCAGTTTAGTCACCCAGAGTAAGCCGTTTTGACTTGTCAACAGTAAATAGTGCTCCATCTTAATGCTCTGTGACTGACATACGAATGCGTTATTTCAACATCACTCTTGGAAACCTCCCTCCAGAAACCTCAAGTCACCAGTACCTGTTGTCAGTTCATAGAGGCCTGGAGAAGGCGTTCTGGTGCAGTGACAAAAACGGCTCAGGAGGCACTCAAACGAAGCAGAACCTCAGCCTCTCCACTTTCCAGCTCTGGGATGTTGATTAAGATATCCTATGAGCTTGTTTTTCTTCTCTGTAAAACAGGTATAATAATGCCTACTTTATTGGATTGCTGTGAGGATTAAAAAGCATCATGAGAATAAAGGACTTATACCTACAACATTGTCTGGCACAGAGTAAGTGATTTATAAAGACTAGTTATATAAAAGTGTGTGTGTGTGTGCATGTATAGTCAATCAATCACTTCTTGTTCATTCATATACATGTTCAATAAGCTTCTCTTACCTGTAAAATGCCCAGTCTTCTTCTAGACATTGTATATACACATGTTGAATCAAACTGATAAAGTGCTTTTTCCTATGTCCTAGAGTAGGAGACAGACAATAAGTAAATCAACATAGAGCATGACAGGTGCCAATAAGAGCTCTGAAGAAAAATGAAGCATGAAAGGGCATAAAAAGTGCTAGGGGGCCAAGGTGCTCAGTTAGAGTGGTGAGGAGAATATTCTCTGAGAAGGCGTCATTTGACTGGAGAACGTGTAAGAACAAGGGGAGGGAGCCATGGGGTTATCTGGAAAAGAAACTTCCAGGCACAGGGTACAGCAAATACAAAGGCCTAGGGGAAGGGTGCTACCTAGCTAGTTGAGTACAGTAAGGAGACCAAGTGGCCAGAGCAGGGAGAATGAGAGGGACAGAGATAGAAGGTCAGAGTACCAGTTGAGGGCAGACCACATGGGATTGCATAGGCCAGGCTAAGGAACTAGGATTTTCTTCTTAGTGAGAGAGATGGGAAGCCATTAGGGATTTCTGGGCAGAGTAATGTCATTCTCTGGACTATGTTTTGAAGGAATCACTCTGGGTATTCTGTGGAGAAGAGACTGGCAGGTCCAAGAAGAGGTTAGTTAGGAGGCTACAGTGACAATTCAGCTGGTAGATAACAGTCATTTGGACTAGAGCGGTAGTAAAAGGAGAGGTGAAAAGTCATCTGATTAGCAAAATTTTTAAAGACAGAGCTGACTCTAGTAGCTGAAGGAACACATATAGGTGCAAAATAAAGGACTTGAGGCCAACACCAAATTTTTTGACCTGAGAAACTCCTAGAATAGAATTATTTACTGAGGTGTAGAAGGCTACAGGAAGAGTTGCTGTGGGGAGAGGGGGTTCAAGCGTTCATTCATTCAATAGACATGTGGCTGAGGCTCTCTTTGTGCCATTCATTGTGCTAGATAAGGACTGGGAACACAGTGATGAACTGGATAGAGATAGGCTCTGAACTCATGAAACTCAAGGAGTGAAAGAAGCCAACATTTATTGGGTCCTTACCAGGAGACAGGCACCGTGCTAAGTATTTTTCATGTATTATCATTTAATGACGCTTACTGTCTGGAGAGGGGGACAACCACTAAACAGTTTCTCAAACATTTATTTACTTATGAGTGGGAAAGCACTGGCATATTCTTGGGTATAATTTGGGAGACTTGCTTCCCAAGCTTCTGCAGGATGTATGCTTAGACTGCAGCAGAGGAGAGAGATTTTTAAGGGTCTGGCCACCATATTTGAGACCACCCATTATTTTGCAGGTTTATTACCCACCCACTGCTCCCTGGGAGAGGGGCTGACCACCTGTCTGAGTCCAGGCAGGCCATGCTCAATCTCCTTGTCAGCCCATAATCCCCACAAGGCAGGCACTTCTCTCGCCTCCCTAACGCCCTATACCAATTATATCAGTCCTACAGGAAACATCTACACTTCAGACAGCAGTGACCTTTCCCTCTGACCACACTTCTATAAGAACCCCATTCCTTGGCTCTGATTTACCTCTCCAACCCCATTTGGATATATTTTATTCAGCATCTGATCATGTATTGTCTTGTCCTATTCTGAAAATTATCCTATGCATTAGTGTTTACTCCCCAGCAAGGCTGTAAACTCCTTGAAGACAGGGGTGACACCATGCTCTGCAATGCATATCCCAAGCAACACACATCACGATATCAAATGCTCAGAGATTTAAGAGACTGTAAACTAAAGACAGCAACCATGCCACCTAAGATGGAAGGGTGTTTGGATCTGGCCTAACACTTTGAAGGGAAAGAAAATCATGTTGTCAGTGCCTGGGGGAGCTCAACCTGACTCAGGCTAACCAAGATGCTTCTGAGGCCAAGAAGCATACAAGAAAGTCACTTTATTAATTTCCAGAGGGAAAAAGAAATAGACTGAAATGTTTAGTTGGCATGGACTGAGCTGGCATGATTCCCTCCCTGGAGCCAAGTCACAGGAGGAGCCAAGCCATCATTGGAAACCATTTTATTTTATTTTATTTTATTGCTATGAGAAGTCATTTTCGCAGAAACCAGAAAATAATTGAGCTCCTTACGACATGGTATGGTTTCTATGAGAAGAATCATGGCAATATAAATTGCCATTTGCAACTAATGGAGCTGTTTCTTCAACCTGGATAACCTATGACATTTCCCATGTATTTTACAGGGTCCTAATCTCTTCCTAGTTGTAACTGAGCATGGCACCCACTAGAGCTTATCAGAGTAGCCTCCTTTTGCTGAAAAAGATGCCCAGTAAATGAGGTTGAATGCACATATGGGATTCACTCTACATTAGCTATAGCTTAAAAGGGTCTAATTTAGGTTTTTCTTTTCTTCTCTGCATTTTTTGGGAAGAAATACACTTCTGAGCTGAGTTTTTACTTGAGAAGGTAAATTGAGGACCCAAATGTCCTAGAAACAATCTTTATCTGCAGATATTAGTTTCAGACAGCTAGTTTCAGAAACTAATGAAAATGCCTAATAATTAGCATCATCAAGAAACATTAGAAGCATTTAGAAACCATGATGATTTCAGATTTGGCCACAAGGAAGCAAAGATTCAACCCAGAGGTATGTAATGAGTCTCTGGAATTGTTCAGGGTAATCACTCTATTCTCTCTGCATAGCTCTTTACAATTGAGAATGTGCTTGTACAGAAAATGTTGTAGGGGAAAAAACTCACAATTGAGAGCCAAGTTCTGTACTTAGGTGTACTTAGGTGTCACCACATATGCATGTTGCAGTGACCAGTGACCCTGTGCACTACAAGACTCATCTTACAGATGAAGAAACCAAGGCTCCGTGAAGATGGGGCTGCTGCTTATTGTTGACAAGTCCTGAAGTGTTCAGAAATTGAACTCCGAACTGTTGACTCTGTGACCAAGCTTCTCTCACAACCTCATTCTGTCTCTTGGTGAGGAAATGCCACCGAGCAATGGGGGCTCAGTTTTGTGGTTATCGTGCTTTCCACATTGGCTGTACATCGGCATCCCCTGAGAGATTTCGTAGCCTCGCCTCGGGTTCAGTGGGTATGCAGTGAGCCCCAGGGATCGGGGTTTTTGCCACGAGTCCCAGGGCCAGCAGTAGGTAGCTGTGGATATCCCAGGTGACTACCTACCTGTAGAGCACCACTAGGGAGGGGTATGAAATGCTCCAATTCTTGAGCATCAAGCACATGTTTGGCTGCATTCTAGAGACTAGGCATGTTGGGCATTCATCATAACTTGCCTTGTTTGATAGGTTGTCTCTAAAACTGGGGGGCAATGCAAAGGTCACTGATCTTGCCCTACTCCATGACACCCTGTCCTCTCTTTAACCTCTCTGACCTTCACTGTCTCCATCAGTAACTACTCTCTAAGGGTGTTATGAGGTTCAAATCAGATAATACGTGTACCGGCTTTGATAGCTGAAATCTATCAGAAGGGGAGAATAAGGGCACATGCTCTGGACTGTGCAGAGGCCTTGCAACTAATGGAGCTGTTTCTTCAACCTGGGTAACCTTATGACACTTCCCATGTATTTTACAGGGTCCCAATCTCTTCCTAGTTGTAACTGAGCATGGCACCCACTAGAGCTTATCAGAGCTTATCAGACAATCCAGACTGCCTGGATTTACTTTGCAGAGGCCATGTCACTTAAAATGATTACTTAATTTCTCTGTGCCTTAGTGTCATTATCTATAAAACGAGGAATAATAATAATAGTACCAACTCAGAGACTGTTGAAAAAAACAAATGGCGCAAAGGGCTTAGCTCAGCTCCTGCCTCATAATATAAGGACTTAACAAATATGAGCTAATATTCATCAAGGTCATACTATGGGCCAGGCCTATGTCAAGCACTGTGAATCTGTGTGTATTCTTTTAATAAATATTCACCAAAGCTTTTGAGATAGGTACTATTATTTCCCACATTTTACAGATGACGAAACTGAGTCATAGTATCTTGCTCCAGATCTCCCAGCTAGCGTATGATGGAGCTGGATTCAAACAGGCTCCCAAACTCAGAAACACTATGCAGTATCATGTTCCAATACAGCCACCTCCTTGTTGTAACATTAACTCTCTTAATGTATAGCCCTGTCTTTCCATCTGGTTGTAAGCTTCTTAAAGATTAGACACAAGTGAAATCAAGCTGTATACCCTACCTTTTGTGTAGAGTCTTGCCCACATTGTAAGATAAGGCCACACAAAAGTCTTAAGGCAGAGAATGAAGTGTTAGTGCTTTGTGTGTGCCAGAGCCTGCATTTGGCAGAACGTTGTAGAATTGGGAAGCCAGAGGAGCACTCAGCCAGCCATGGTCTTTGTGCACACATTTCCTGGACCACATTCTCCACTCTTCTCCAGTCAGAGCTTCAATAAGTTTCCATGAAGCCCATTAAGTTGTATTGTCCTGTGGATTACTCCGTGCTGCTAAAGGCTAATAAGAAGGTCCTCTATCTTTAACAGAAGATCCTAATCTGAAAATGAGTCTCTAGTGTAGGAATGGTGGCACTATGGTATGTCCACTATGGTATGACTTAGACTCAGCAAGTGTTTTATGTAGCAGCAACCTTGTACCTTTAAATGTCTTTGAAGCCAACCCTTCTCCTGGGACACTGCAGCCCAGGGAGATTCCAGGATGACAACACAGTGGTCCACCAAATTCTCTCACCCTGTATCCAGGTCCTCCATCTCCAGGCTACTGAGTCTCAGCACTTTTGCTTTTACAAATCATAGCACCTTTGCTCACTCCATCTAAACCTGGCCCTACCACCATCTACTTTTCACTCTGATGTCCCCTTCAGAGAGATTTCTTTGAAACACAGCCAGCCTTTCCAGTAAGTAGTAGAACAGAACAGTGATTTCAGAGCGGGGCTTGGTGGAAACAAAATCCAGACATGTAAAATGTGACACCTTAACCAACATGAGAACTCAACACTCTCTCCCAATTCCCACTGCCTGCCTCACAGCCGTCTTCAAGGTGCCTATAATTTTATTTAGAGGAAAACCTTAACCTGCACCATCACCATGGGCCAAATTTCCTGGCAGCAGCCATGCTTTTAAAAGGAAGACATGTAAAAATTGTCAAGACCTATGGGGCTTTCTAACACATTAGAAGCGCCCAAAAAAACAGTGTTACACTGAATATAATATTATATTTTCCTTTAAGAGATTTCTTAATTGGTTCCATGCAAAAAGACTTGCAGGTAATGAGTTTTACATAAATAATAATTATATTCCAACACCCTGACTACCCAAGAAAGTAAATGTCTTTTGCCCTGACTTTGGAGAGTGTGGGGATGAGAAAGACCCTTGTTTGACAAATGTGGGCCTCACTGCACAAGTGGGACCTTGATTCTTGGAATCAGACATAATTAACCCTGGTTCAGATACTCAATTGAGTTTCAATGATTTGGGGGCCAACCATAGTGCTAGGTATTGGTGAGGTGGAGATGATGGACTATATCTCTTGATGCTTAGAACAACTAAACTGTGATGTTTATTTGGGTATCAGCCTTTGAGAGCCTCTTACAGTTCCAAGAACATGACATGCCCTCTGGCCTGTGAAGCCTTTCTATGTGCAGAAGTCTGGTCTGAAGTACCTTCCTCTCCTTCCTGTCCTGGGAATACTGATTTGGCTTTTCCCCAGTTTTTGCATTCCCTTCCTTCTGGGCTCATGGTAGCATTGTACCTCACCATCTTCTAAACTCGTCTTCTAGACCATGGGGCTTACTTTGGCCAATAAAATGTAAGTGAAAGCTACACCTGTCCCATCAAGCAGAAGCTGCGAGAGTCAGTGCCTGTTTTCACTTCATTTCTTATTTGCTTTGCCACTTTCCAGATGGTAAATGTTCCATCAGCCTGGGCCCTGGAGTGAAGAGACAGACAGCAAATCCTCCAACTAAGGGACAGAGCATAAGAAAAATAACCCATATCATAATCTTTCAAGATCTGAGAGTTGTTTGTTATGCAGCATAACCTAGCCTAGACTAACGGATACAAATACCCCCATCCACCCCCATTCACATTTACCTGGCTAACTCTACTCGACCTTCAGATCTCCACTTCATGTCCCAAGAGAAGAATTCATTGGTCACCCTATACCCCAGTTTAATCTGATGCCAACAACTTTGTTTCCATCGTCTCCAGAGCTTCTCAAACCTAACACTTATAATATCACATTATTGAGATTACTAGGCTACAAACACCTTCATTATCATGAAGCTATGCCTCTTTTACCATTGAATCTCTAGCTTCTGGTGCAATACCTGACATAAGGTAATTATATCTATATGTCCACATATACATATATATCCATGATTATTTGTTGAATTCATTCTCTACTTATATCAACTCATTATGTTAATACTTCTTACTTAATGTTCATCAGAAATTCTGATGTTTATATATACAAACATGCATAAATTAATACATACATACATATATATATATATACATACACATGAAGGGGTAAACTTATTTTATGACTAAAGGAAGGAAGGGTGGTTGACTTTCAGAAAAGCATTTCACCCCTTTTGGCTTGAAATTCATTTATAAATTGGCCTGCTATAATGGAAGATCATGAGCTTTGGAGTCAGACAAGTCTATGCTATGTTTAAATCCCTGTTCCACCACTTCTTAGTGTGTGATCTTGGGCAAGTTACTTTGTCTCTTAAAGCTAGAGTTTCCTCATTTGTAAAAATGGAAAAAAATAAACCTACTTCTTAGAGTTATAAAGATTGAATAAGATAATGTATGTAACGGTGACTTACACATCATCTGGAACATGGTAGGCATCCAATGAATAGTAGCTATTATAAAAATTGTTGTTATTATAGTAATTATCTGCTTAGAGATTTCCCTTCCTTACTGCTAGATATGCAGTACCTTAAGGCATGGACCTTGTCTTATTCATCTTTGCATTCTCAGTGGCTAGCACTGTACTTATATAAAGTTAAATATATAGGTAAGTAAGGATTTGAGACTTGAAATAAAAAGAAAATGTCATTGCCCTAGATATCCTTGACTTATCCAATGCTACAGTTGTCTGGAGAAATAAAGCTTATAATATAAAGGGCTGAATCACTAGGCATTATTCCTTACCATAGCCATCTATCTATTTACAAAAAATGTTGACTGCGACGTGGAATGCCTAACAACCAAAGCTGTGATCCATGAATGATAAAATTGCAGACATTAGGGATACTAATGAAACAAGGCCATGACCAGCATATTACCTTGCACTTGGGTGGCTACTTGCTCAGCAAATATCAAATTGAACTGGTTTAAGCTAGATAGGAATAGTTTGGATTGAACTGATTTGAATTGAATTGGAGTTGGATTGCAATTTCATAAGGTACTTTCTCTCTTTTGTTTTCTGCTAAATGAATATTAGTGAACAAATGAATGAATGGATGGGGGGTGTAGGGGGTGGGGGGAAAACTGGGATAGCTTGGCGGCCAAGCTAGCTGACACCCATTAGATCACAGCAGATAGTCACCTAGTCAGCCCAACAGTCCAGATGCCCTGTGGAGGACCCTCCTCCAAAAGAAATCAAGGGGTTCAGAAACACTCCAGAAGAAAAGAATGGGTTCTGTTTAGCTCATGAAGTAAAGGCAAGATGCAGTCTGAACTTAAGACTTTGTGCATAAAAGAAAGTCAGGGCTGAATGGAGATTTAAGGGCAGTTTGCTATTCTACTATCACTGATTTCTATTGAACAATTAGGAAACCAATCAACCCTCCGGGAAATGTAGTTGTCATACAACAAATAGTTCCCCACCTTTGAAAAGTATGAGCCTCTCAACAATAGCCCTGGTTGTGAAACATCTAGATCCTTTGCCAAGGGAAGAAAGTAAGTTCCAAGGAAATCTCAACACCTTTCCACCTTGATAAACTCTCCCAGGGCCTGCTTACTTTGCCTTTCAAGGGCCTCCAAATGGGAGGCAGCACCCTTGCTCAGCACTTACCATAGTCAGACACGAATGCCAAAGACTGGTACATGGCTTGGATCCATGCAATTTGTCCCATTGAAGAGAGGAAAATTCTGATTCTCATTTCAGCCAAGACATAGTCTCTAGCCCACCCACTCTGCTGGGCAGAGCTGCAGAACTCTGTGCTGTATCACTTGATCTCAACTCAAGGATGGATGAGTTATGGACTTATAGAACTTCAGGACCAAAGGAACTGCCAAAACAATCTAACCAAGTTCCTTCACTGTGGAGTTATCAGAGATGAGGCGCAATGGAGGGGCTTCCCCAAGACCACACAGCTGGTCAATAAAAAACCAGAAACAGGACTCATGTCTCCCAACCACTGGACCAATAGGCTCTCCAAGCCTGTCTGCCTGAGAGCTTCATTACCAACCTCAAGATTGCCCCAGGTTGGCCTTCAAAGTGGGCAGATGCCTGGGGAACTTGATGATTTAATTTCATGGGGCAGATTCCCATGTCTGTAGAAAAGGAAAATGCAGATCTGTGCAATGCTAACACTTGAACCACAGAAATCCCTTTGTGGGGGCTGCATTTGTTCATAGTACTCCCTTAATTGGGGGGTCGGGAAGCATAATCTAGATCGAAACAGGGGGCTAGCAACAGCCACAAAGAGAGGGGCATGCATCGGGAAAATTGTGAAGTTAGACTGTGACATCCCTGATTTTTCAATTCAAGGCCTTTTTTATCCAAGCATTGAACTGCTCCTTGCTGTTTTCTCTCCCATCAAATCCTCGGCTCAGATTCCTTATTCTCACTAAATTGTATGATGACAACAGAATGGCCACTTGGAGAGGCATTTAGGGTCAAAGGGATGAAGTCATGAGGATCGAACTATTACCTTCAGGACATCAGAGAGAGACACAGAGTCTATAGTAGATGGACTTATGTATGCCAGGAAAAGAAAACATGTACTTAATCTTTTTTCTATTAGAGAAGTTGTTGGTTTACAGAAAAATCATTCATAAAATGCAGTGTTCCCATATACCACCCTATTATTTATACTTTGCATTTATGTGATCCATGTTTTACAATTCATGAAAGAATGATTAACTGTAACCCATTGCTTACAATAGAGCTCACTCTTTGTGTTGCGCAGTCTTATGTGGGTTTTGTTGTTTTTTGTTTTTATTTCTGTGGGTGTGATGGTATTTTTAGTTGAGGTGTGGCCAGCTGAAGCAGGGTGGGCCTTAATCTGGTTACTGGAATCCTTTATAAGCAGAAGAAATTCAGACAGAGTAAGAGAAAGACACGGGGAGGAGCAGGAAGCTGGGAATCAATGAACACAGAAGAGAACGGAGAGGACGTGGCCATGTGTCAGGAAACGGGGATACAGGCAGAGAACCCCAAGTATCACCGGCTGCCTGTACCAGGATGTTACCGACTTTTGGGAGAAGGCATCACCTTCCTGACACCTCAGTATTGGACTTTGACCCTCAAAACCGTGAGCCTATAAATCCCACTGTGTAAAGCCAGACCACTGTGTGGCATTTGTCAAAGCAGCCGGCAAAACTAAGACAGAAGCTGAGAAGAAACAGTTTTGTGGCCAAGTAGAACTCAGGAAGCATATATTCTGGGAATGAGCTGGCTGTTCCCTAATGAATTAGCACTTATTGAGTACCTGCTGTATGCTGAGCCCTATGCGCACCACTGAAAATGTAAATGAATAAGAGATATTGTGTTCCCTGTGGGAGTTACCCACTTTAAATAATTGAGTATGGCAGCACTTAAACATAGACTTAGGGTGAAGATAAGCACAGGGTTATGGGAGCAATGTGAAGAGAAGATCTGACCCCATCCTAGTTGGAGGATGTGGATGTTTCAGAGAAGGCTTCTTGGAGGAGGTGATGTTAGACGTAAATTTCAAATGTAGCCATCCAGGTAGAAGAGCAGGTGCAAACTGTGTTTGAGGCAGAGGAAGCAAGAAGTGAAATGATGGGAACCACAAATGATCTTGCTGCACCCATTGGCTGGCTTTCAGGGCACCTGTGGAGCCAGCAAGAGCCTGAGAAGGGGTGGTGAGGAAGGACGAGACCATGCAGCTTGGCATTATGTAAAAAGGAGTGTGGACTGCATTCAGAAAACCATGGGAGCCGCTAATGGATTTTAAGTTAAAGGAGACATGATCAGATGGGCATTTAATTTGGGGACAAATGCACAGGCTATTATGGAGATAAAATTGATCTGCAAGATTCCTGACAGGTTTCCTATAGAATATGACATAGAGAAAGAATGTATATATGTGTGAGAGAGAGAGAGATAGAGGGAGAGAGAGATCAAGGGTGACTGCCTCTTAAAGGTTAAGTGATTCTTTTAAGTCGTTTTCAGTAGGATTTTAGAGCAAAATGTAGTAGCTTTGCTGGGTCCAACCCCTGCAGAATATTCATATACCCTGGTTAATCTTTTACATGTAATGTATTTCATGAAACCATGATGGCCATTTTAATGTCAGATAATACAAGTTCTCCAGATACTTTTCTGAAAAGTTCTCCAAACTCTGTAGACAATGCATAGTTTCATGCTTGGTAACTTGGACTTAATGACTAACAATAGGCTCACCACAGGTGGGAATGCAGGATTCCATCAGGTGCAATTCCTTCTACCACTCCTGTAACAGACTCCAGGTCCATTCAGGAAGAGGAGAGTCTCAAAGACATTCCTGCTGGGTTACAATTATAAATACCTGGGTTTCTCCACATCTCTCTGCCAGACAGGATGAGAAGAGATGGTGGGAAACATGGCAGGGAGCAGAAGATGACTGGGTGTTGTCCTGAGACTTTATTTTAAAATATCATACCAGAACTATTAATCACGATGGGCTCTGTCCATCCACTTCCACAGTCCACTCTTCTGACTACTCAGCCAATGCTTCTGGGTCTCCTCTTCTGCACTGCCTTCAGAAGCAATTTCAAGACACCCATGAATAGCCAACACATTCCTTTGTGAGCAGAACTCTCTCCCTTTCTCTGTTTAAAACCCAAAATGTAAATGCCTAGGCCAGCCATCTGTGTTATTCATCATCTGTCTCTGTCATCCATGTGTTCATTACTCAACAATTGCCATCACTCTGAACCTGCTCTGCATTGGACATTGTGCTGGATGCTGAGAATGCCATGTCAAGCAGGAAAGGCTCAGTCCCTGTCCTTAGCAAGCTGCAGGCTGGTGGGAAGTGTGGTAGGTAGAAGATGCCTCCTGAAAGATGTCCACATCATGATCCCCAAAGCCTCTAACTATATATGGTACCCGGCAAGGGGGAATTAAGGTTGCTAATCAGCAGACATTAAAGTAAGGCTCCTATCTTGTTTCACACAGGTGGGCCGAATCTAATCCACAAGTGTGCTTAAACTTGGACAAGGGGGAAGAACAGTTAGAGTGATGTGATGAGACAAAGACTCACCTGCTGAAGTTGGCTTTGAAGCTGGAAGGGGGCCACGAACCAAGGAATCCAGAGAGCTGGAAAAGACAAGAAAACAGATTCTCCCCTACGCCTCCCAAAGGAACTCAGACCTGCCAGAAATTGGATTTTAACCCTTTGAAACAAGTTCTGACCTACAGAGGAGTGAGATAAGAAGTGTGTGTTGTTTTCAGCCTCTAAGTTTGTGGTGATTTGTCACAACAGCTCAGGAAACTAACACACTAGGTTTGCTGCATAACATACAGGATGCCCAGCTAAATTTGAAATCTATATAACAAATAATTTTTTAGCGTAAGTATGCTCCATGCAATATTTGTGTGTTCTATATTTTTATTTGCTAAATATGGCAGATCTAACCTACCTACCCCCACTCCCAGACCCTGAGACCCCACAGCCCCCCCTCTTCCCCACCAGCTCTATTCCTGAGGGTATTATTATACCCGCTATGCTGGAGTTAGTCTATGACTCAACAGGGTGAAATTGTTAAGGCCTCAGACAAATAGCTCAGAGGGAAAGTTATTATTCTATATCATTGCCTATCAATTATTTATAGTTTATAATGCAATGCCATTTGTAATGGGTAATATGTTTTTCTATTGTGTTGTAATATCACCCAACTCATCAGAGCAACCATTGGGGAGATGGATTGGCCTGGTGCAAACAGCAGTGACTTTTTTTTCCCAACAAGCTGTGTACATTTTTTAACCTGAAAATCGTCCCCATTTTAGATAAGAGAAAACTCTTCATTGAATTCAAAGGGAAGGAAAGAATCTACCTTTCAACAAACCCATTTCCTAAGAAACAGGATGGGAACTAGGGTGTGGCAAACGGGGCCCTGAGACCACGAATGTGAGGAGGCACTCACTTGTAGGTGCCAACCTGCTCCCTCTGACCCTGCAAGGAAGCTCCGCCTTACGTTTTGCTTCTTAGGAGCCTCACTTGGCCCATTCTAGTCTCAGAAGTGCTAAGAAACCTCCTCACAAAAAGGCATCACGAAAAAATCAGAGATAAGTATGGGCTCTTTACATGGCCTGTGAGAAACTGAAACCAAGAAAGATGTGGACAGACCAAGATCTAATTAGCTGAGTGATGATAGTGGACTTGTGATTGCCACTCCAGTATCTTTTGTACCTGTTCCCCACTGGGCAGCATCCAGAGGTTTGAAGGTTGCACCTGAGCCTCAGCTCCAGGGCCAGGCTTTGCCTGGACTGGCTTAAGCAAATCAGCACAATTAAATCCCCCTGCCCTCAGTGACTGAGTGCTTAACTCAGGCCTAAACCAGTCAACAGATGATGTGCCCCTGGCCACAATGTTTAGCTTAGGAGTGCACACGTGGGGCAGAATGAAGCTTAGGACTTTTGCTCTGTAGAAAGGGAAAAAGATTTCTCTTTCCTTTGGCAGATGTAGAATACAAATGAGAAGCTTGGAACTGCTGCAGCCATTTTGTCACCATGAGAAAAGCCAGCATGTGCATGAAGTTGTCACACATGGAAAGGCAAAGGTGAAAGAAGCATAGGAAAGAAGCTAGAATCTTCATCAAATCTCACCTAAAGGACCCTCTATCTCTGGGCTCTTCTCTCACATGCATTAGCAAATTCTGTTCAGTGTCTAATCCAGTTTGACTTAAAATATTCTGTCATTTGCAACAGAGAGAATCCTAACTGGACAGTAACATTGAAATAATCAAACTCTATGACAGCTCTGTCCAATAGAACTTCCTGTGAGGTTGGGAATGTTCTCTATCTCGCTTTCTAGCACAGTAGCCACTTTTCCCGTGTGGTCGTTGAACATCTGAGATGTGGCTAATGCAACTGAGGTACTGATTTTTAAGTTTCAGTAATTCTAATCTTAATTTAAAAAGTCACATGTGACTAGAGCCTACTATATTGAATAGCCCAACTCTAGAAGCTTCCTTCCTTCTTTTAGTTGTTGCCTCCTCCAGAAAACCTCTTGAGCTCTCCTTTCCTCCAGAGTTGGCCAGCTCACCTCTATTGTGATCCTATGGGCCTGGGTATACCTCTAACATTGAGTTACCTCTTTTAGAATCATTATCTCCTACTGTGTCTGTCTCTCTCCATCGGTTGAGATTTTTGAAGGCAGGGTCCCTTCTGCCCTGGTGCCTTGCACATTGTAACACTGAATCAGATGAGGTCATTTTGGACCCACATGAGTCCTGGATGTCAATAGGTTTTATATGTTGTGAGGCTTTTAGGCAACATAAAAATGTTTGCTCTCATTCCTGGTTATTGTTAATATTCCTGGTTATTGACCTTGATCCACTCTTCCATCTGCTGAGGAAGCCTCCCGAGCCCTCAGAAACCCAAATTTGCCCAGTCCTGACCTTTGATTTCAGCCCCATGGCTGCTTACATCACTGCTACCCTGATGCTCTAACTCATCAAGTGTCCGAGTGCCCTCCATCTGCCATCTATCAATCAGCTCCCCGGGCCCCAGCAGGGGATGAGGGAGTAGGAGCCAAGTTGAAAATGTGCAGTTGGAGTTAAGGTCCCCGGGACAGCCATGCTGAGGGCTGTGGATTTGATGTGGTGAAATGTCTTCTCCCCAAGATAGGCGCTCTGTTCCTGGGCCTTCGAACCTGGGTGACATCCAATTCATTCATTCCTTCAACAAATATCTATTGCATTCCTACAAAGTGCCTGGCATCTGGAGTTCAACACTGGAAAAGACAGTCTCTAACATAATGAAGCGTGCATTCTAATTGGAGAGACCGAAAAGTCAATACACAAATATATATAAATAGGTTCAGTGAAGACTCTGGAAATAGAGAATGCAGGAAGAGTTCATCAAATTAGATTTAATCTAAGTTTAAATATAGACCTGAAAGGAGTGAGAGAGCAAGCCACGCAAACCTCAAGAGGGAGAGCATTCCAGGCAGAGAAACAGCTAGTGCAAAGGCCCTGAGGCAGGTGTGTGCTAGATATGTTCAAGAAACTGCAAGAAGGCTGGTGTGGTTGGAATGAGAGGAAACAAGGGATGGTACAGAGGAAATGAGGTCTGAGATACAGCAGAAGCAGATCATGTGAAGCCTTAGTCGCCTTGGGGTTTTATTCTAGATGACAAGGAAGTCATCTGTAGGGTTTTTAAAGCAGGAAGTGACATGATTTGATTTGCATTATAAATGGACCAATCTGATTGCCTTGTGTAGAATAGATAATAATAATAATAACAACAATATATAGCCTATCCATAAGGACAAGATAACAATTCCTTACATAATAAATACTACTGTATGAGGCTTTAGAAAATGGCAAAATGAAGAAATAATGGGTCAGTCCTAGGCATGGAACAGCACCTACCTTCACCATCACTCCCAGATGCTCCTTCATCAACAGCTCTGAAAGTTCTGGCAAAGCCCCTCCCTAACCTGGTGGAGTCGGGGGGCCAGCTGTCTGTTCTTTTCCATGCTAATCTGAGCCTCATCTAGCTCTCTGGACCCCATGGAGAGGACTTGTCTCCTCAGTTTGCCTCTGCTGGCCTGTCTAAGACACACCGGGAAATGACCACAAGCTCCTCTTCAGCTTGCACTGGCCCTCGCACGCCCTAAAGGGCAGCCAGGTGGCGGCCCCAAGCAGCCTGCTCCACACCAATGTCCTTTAGCCCAGGGCCCAGCCTGAATGTCAACAACCAAATCCCATCACTGGCTTTCTGCTCCCCTCATTACCATTAGTTTTTTCATCTCTTCTGCTGTTCAGGAAAATATCATTTCCATTTTCAAGAGAAAATGGAACTTTGCCCTATATGCAAGGATTTGCCAGGCATTGCTTTTTATTATCGCTGCAAATTCTCTATTGTGTTGCATTTTATTTAGGCTTTTGGAAATACTTTATTTATGCAGCTTGAGTCAGGGGAACTTTCTGGCTAAAAGGGTAAGTAGAGATTTGCAGAAGATTTCAAATTTCAAAAATTCACTGGGGCGGGGGTGGTGGTGCACGAATTCCAAAATGGGTTTGCATTCTAGGAAAAAAAAAAAGAATAGAACATACCTCCTTGATGGAGAAATGAGTACATATGAAAGCAGTTACCCAGAAGGAAGACGTGGGAAATGACATCACCCTGGACTTTGGGATTGGCCCTGAGAATAAGGACATCAGGGCTGAGCAGACTACCCAGACCACCCCTCTGGCTGCCCCTTAAAGTGTTGAGGTCCCCCCCACCTGAATGCCGAGGGGACACTGGGAATTCCTCCCAAGTGTGCCTTGAGACAGGCTGTGTACTCTACAGTGACGGAGCTGAAAGACCTGCGGTGTGCCGCAGCCGGGCTGTAGGCCTCACCTTCACTCTCGCATGTGAGCCTCACAATTGCACTGGAGGTCAGCGTCCCATTCTAGAACTGGAGAAACTGAGGCTGATACAGAAACTGAGGGGATACAGTAATGAACAAAACAGAAATCCCTGCTTACACAGGGCTTGCAACCTACCTGGGGAAGATAGACAGCAAAATATGACGACAGTGAAGGTAATAAGTATCAAGAAGGATGAAATAGAGTAGGAAGTGCTGGGTTGAGTCTAAGGGTGGCCAGGGAAGACCTCACTGAGAAACAACATCCAAGGGAAGACCTTCAAATCTGGGAGAAGAGCTTTCCAGGCAGAGGGAACAGCAACTGCAGAGGCCCCGAGGCAAGAAGACAGAAGGGGCCTCCATGTTTGGGAACAGCAGGAGGGCCATTGTGGCTAGATTGGCATGAGCAAGGGAGAAGGAAGTAGGGGTAAGGAGCAGGTATGGACCTGGAGGGAGGTGAGGGAGAGTGAAATTATGCAGTGCTTTATAGGGTCATTACGAAGGGTTTGCTTCTTTTTTCTTGAGAGTAATTGGGAGCCACTGGAGAGTTTTGACAAAGGAAAATCATAATCTAATTTAAGTCTAATCAGAATCCCTCTAACTATGGAAGGAGTCAGGAGTGGAAACAGCACCGTCAAGTAGGAGGCTGTTGGAGTTCTCCAGGCAAGAGCTGATGGCAGCCTGGAACACTGCAGTGGCGGTGGAGATGGGGAAATGCTGGCAGCCAGGATGTATTGTGATGCGTTATTGTGGGGAGGGACTCAAAGTTTTCTGACCTGAGTAACTGGAAGAAAAAGTTGTCTTTCACTGAGATAGGGAGACTATGGAAAGAGCAGGTCTGTCAGGGTGAGGGTGAATTGCAAAAGCAAAGCAAGATACTTTACGCAGTTCCTGGCCCAACCTGTGCTCCAGAGCAGTTAGATATTATCATTAATAGTCTTATATCATGTGCTGATTTGAAAATATAATGTACCCCAGAAAAGCCATGTTTTAAACCTGACCCAATCTTGTGGGGGCAGCCCTTTCTCTTAAATCCTGACTCAACATTGTAGTGTGGAACTTTTGATCAGATCATCTCCATGGAGATGTGGCATGCCTAATTGTGGGTGTGACTTTTTGATTCAGTGGAGATATGACTCCACCCATTCCAAGTGGGTCTTGATTAGTTTATTGGAATCCTTTAAAAAAGGAGCATTTTGGAGAGAGTGAGAAATGACAAAGCAACAGAAACAATAGGAGCCTACAGAAACAACAGAGTGGACAGAGAGAGCAAAGACGCGGATGTTTGGAGATGCTTGGAGCCCAGCAAATGGTGCCGTGTGCCTTCCCGTGAGATGTTAAGCAAGCCAGAACCTGGACAGAGCCAAGGGAGGCCACGAGATGAAAGCCAGCCCTGGAGAAGCAAAGTGACAAACTCCCACAGGAACAGAGGTTGAAAGCAATGGAGCCCAGGAATGAGGGAGCAGCAGATGCCAGCCAAGTGACTTCCCAGCTGACAGAGGAGTTCCTGACCCATCAGCCTTTCTTGAATTAAGGTGTCTTTCCTTGGATGGCTTAGTTTGGACATTTTCATGGCTTTAGAACTGTAAACTGTTAACTTATTAAATTCTCCTTTTAAAAAGCCTTTCCGGTTTTGGCATACCGCATTCCAGCAGCTTGCAAACTAAGACATACCTGCTCCATCTGGTTAACCATCTCTGCTGACCTTTGAATCTACATCTAAGCATCACAGAAAATGCACAGCTGGACTGTTTGCAACCAGCAAATGAACTACAGTATCTTGGTACCATCCATGGTTTTCTGAGTCCACTGGCCGCCCAAAGCCCCTTTGAGCCATCCAATGTACACTGAGCCCACCACCCATCTTGGTACAAGCTGCCCTATTTCCATTTCAATTTTTCTTCCCATCTCTCCATCAAGGCTGATCTATGGGGTATGGTTAAAGGCATGAAGTGGAAGTCAGTGCAGACCTGGGCTTCAGTTTTGTTCAGAGAGCATCCCTTAATGCTCAGAGAAAATCTAGCCCAGTCTCCCACTTTACCGAAGAGGAAGCCAAGAGCTACAGAGGTGGCATGGCTTACAGCTTCCTCCTCTGCACGATGAGGGAATTGAATTAAATGACTTCCAAGAGGTCTCCTAGCTTTCACTTTCTTTGAGTTGCTTGGCAAACACAGTATACAATGAAAATCCATTACAATAATAACCAAAAACCCTGGAGATATCCTTGATTCCTCTTTCCTTCATCACCCACAGCAAATTCTCTCGACTCTACCTCCAGAATACATCCCATGCTATCTGCTCTCTGTCCACAGCTAGGCCACCACTCAGTACAAACCACTGTGGTCTCTCACTGAACAGCAGCAGTCGCGTCTAATTGATCTCTTCATTTCCCTTCTAACCCTTTTACTACCCATATGCATATAGTAGTCTGAAGGATCTGTTTGGAATTCAAACCAAATACATTTACTTTACCCAACACCCACCAATGGCTTCCTTTATGCTTTACCTTGGCTGATCAACCCTATATGACCTGGCATCCTCCTCCCTCTTTTACCAGCTCTTGCACCACTCTCACCCCTCTCTTATTAGGCTATAGTTTTTCTGCCTTTTGTCTATGTTTTTATATAGGCTTCCTTCCACCTGCATCAGTCAAGCTTCTAAGATGATCAGTGATTCCTACCACCTCCAGGTAGTCACATTTTCATGCAATCTCCTCCCCTTGCATGTGGGCTGGACCCGGTGACTGGCCTCTGCAGAACAGAACAAGGCAAGGTGATGGAACTTCCATGACAGGTTTCAAAAGATGGTGACTCCCATCTTGGGAGTGCTCTCTCTCTCGTCCTCTTGCTTGCTCACTGTGAGGAAGCAAGCTGCCATGTTGTGAGTTTCCCTCTGGACAGATCTACGTGGCAAGGAACTATCAGCAGCCTCCAGCCAACAGCCAGCAAGGAATTGAAAGTCTCAGTCCAGCAACCCAGGAGACGCTGACTCCTGCCAACGACCATGTGAGTGTGCTTGGAAGCCCATCCATTCCCAGTTCAATAATAAGATGACCGCAGCACTGGCCAACCCCTTAATTTCAGCCTTGTAAAGACCATGAGCCAGAAGACCCAGCTAAGCTATGCTCAGAGTAATGACCCAAAGAAACTGTGAGATAATAAGTGTTTATGGTTTAAGCCATGAAAACTCGGGGTATTTGTTAGGCAGCAATAAATAATATCTCAAGGCTTTTTCCCTTGTGGTTCCCTCAGCCAGGAATTCTCCTTCCACACAAATGTTACAATAGCTGGCTCCATCAGTCAGCCTTCCTTTAGCCTCTTAGCTTAGATGTCCCCTCCTCAGAGATCCTTTCCCTGGCGAACCCCCAAACCAGTCCGTTAGCCCATTTTATTATAATTACCCTTTATTCACTAACTGAAAAGATTTTATCTATTTATTAATTTTGTCTGTCTCCTATATCATAATAAAAGCTCCATGAGAAGAGGGAACCTTCTCTGATATGTTCATAGCTGAGTCTCCAGCTCCTAAAGTAAAGTCTGGCACATAGTAGCCTCTCAATAAATATGTGTTGAATGAATGAAGAATACAAGGGAGTTGGAAAAAAGAGGTGGAGGATTTTAAGAGATGGCAAGTAATAAAAGTTCTCATGTGATTTTTTAAGTCCTCAACCAGTGGACCAGCATTTGTTTTCATGATTCATCTCATTTGCCCTCTTGAGTACATTTAAATGTGATATATCCCAGGGTTATTTGTTTCTTCCAAAGTTTACCCACAGCCTTATTTTCCTGCAAATTTCAGCCAAATTTCAGGATGGCAAATCCCACATCCTCTTCCTTCTGTTCTCCCTCTCTCTTTTCTTCCACCATGACCCACCAACCAGTTTCAGCACATACCCCCTTCCAAATAAAGAGCACTTAAGAGATTGTAAAGTGTATCGAAGTATTACAACACCATATTATATTCGCTAAGTGCCAATGACTCAAAAAAGCAGATTAATCTGTCCTGAAATTCATGTGGTTTTACAAATTAGGGAGAAAGTCCTAGGTTCAGAATAGAATGCCAAGTTGTAAAAACTTGTCATACACTTTTTGTCGGGCTCTGCTCCCCCCTCCCTCCCTGCCTCCTACTTCCATTTAGTCTGTAGCTTGAAGCAGTGGAGTGAACCATGTCCTCATATTCCCGCTGAAAATAGAGAATAAAAGATTGTTCCCTTTTAAAAGGACACCTCCAAGAAAAAAAAACCTTAAGGATTTATTCTGTTCTTGAGTATAATTTATGAATGAGGACACACATCATTTGCAACACATCTAGCAAAACGTAAGGACTATCAAAATCAGTCAACAGGTGAAAATCTTGCCCCTGTCATTTTCAAAAGACATACCTAGAACACAATATAAAAAATACAGTCAACATGTTTATCATATCAGTATTCATGTTAAAGTAGCATTGATCTGAATGTCCAAGGAAGGAGGATTGTTTAAGCACACTATGGTATACTGTCAGTTTGCCTGAGCAGCTATCAGAATTGCCCCACAATGGGTTGGCTTAAACAATAGGAATTCATTGGCTCCGGGTTTCAGAGGCCAGAAGTCCACAATCAAGATATTGGAAAGGCTTCCATTCTCCCCAAAATCTCGCCTTCTGGCACTGGCTGCTGCTTATCCTTACGTTCCTTGATTTTCCCATTATATGGCAACATCCTTCCTTTCTTCTGCTCTTCTGGTTTCCATCCTGCTTATCCCGATGGCTTTCTCTGACGTTGACATCTGGTTTCTTGTCTTTATAAGGTCTTCAGTAATCCAAATTAAGGCCAACACTGCTTCAGTTGGCTACACCTTAACTAAAAATATCCCATCTTAAAGAGATCCTATTTATAATGGGCTCATAACCACAAGAATACCCAGATGTCTAAATTGGGGTACATAACTCTATCTACCATATACACTTATGAAATATTAAATATCCATTAAAAATCATAGTCTCAAAGATTATTTTTTTTAAAAAGCTCCTGGTATCTTGGTAAATGAAATACATTCCAAAACAAGTGTATAAACTGAGCCCCATGTTTATGTGCTCACACCTTCTAAAGTGAATTTTGTCTCCACTTGCTTACTTCTCACCCTGTCCCCCCTTTCCCATCTCATATCCTCCCTTCCTCTCCTTTGCCCCCTGTGGTAGTTTGGTTCAGGTGTCAACTTGGGCAGATGAAGGTACCTAGTTCTGTTGCTGTGGACATGAGCCAATGTGTGAACCTCATCTAATGCTTATTACATCTGCAGTCGGCTAGGAGGCATGCCTGCTGTAATGAGTGATGTTTGATTTAATTGGCTGGTGCTTAAATGAGAGACTTCAAGGTGGCACAGCCCAAGCGGCTCAGCACACCTCATCTCAGCACTCACAGCTCAACCCAGGCCCTTGAAGATGCAGAAAGAAATCACCCCGGGGAAAGTTCTTGGAACCCAGAGGCCTGGAGAGAAGGCCAGCAGAGATCACCCTGCCTTCCTGCATAAGAAATAACCTCAGTTGAAAGTCAGCTGCCCTTCCTCTGAAGAACTATACATTTTTAATGAAATAAATGCCCTTTTATTCAAAGCCAATCCATCTCAGGTGTGTTGCATTCTGGCAGCTAGCAAACTAGAACACCCTCCAAGGGAACTCTCATCCTTAACAGCTGTGATTCCTGCCATTTTTATATGACACGAGTAAGGGAATGGATGGAAAAAGACTGGGATGGAAAGGAAGGAGAAACTTTGGATAAAATTCTTTCTTGTTAGCTATAGTTTCAGGTTCTTTTATTGTGGAAGTTACAGATAATGAGCGAAGAGTTAAAATTTTAAAAAGGAGGCTAAACCAAGCACATCAGACAATGTAAAAATAAGCAGAGAAATGAGGGAAAGGAGGGAGTATGAGAGAGACGTAAGGAAGCTGAGGCAGATTTGGGGTGGTGTAGGTAAGGTGGCAAGTATAAGCTCCTACACAGATTTCAGTTGCAGAAAACTAGGAGAGAAATGAAAAGGAGGGTTCAAGAAGTTTCACCATGGGTTAGGAACGAAGTCCAATTTAACATTCTTATAGAATCACAGCGAAAGTCTGCATTTTCCCTAATTATCTTTGGCTAGTAGACTAGAAACTCTTTAAGTGTAACTTTAATTGAGACTAGACCACACAGAGCCCTAAATTATATGAGGTACACCAATCAAGAAACTGAATCCATCAGAAAGCTATTCATGGAAACACGAACAGTATTTATTTCCCGATGTTGGGACTAGAGTTCATTTATATTTGATTCTTTATATTTTTCCCAATTTTGTTTCTAAATTTCATAAATAGAATTAGCATTAATAATATAACCATAAAAATAGATTATTAGATTAAAACACGTGTAACCAGCATACAGTTGTCCTTTCCTACAATCGCATCTGGTATGACGCTTGAAAGTCAGACAGACAAAGAAGGTGCAGAGAGAGGGCCTTTGGGTAGATGATGGGCGGGTGAGGGAAGCAACCATTGAGACCCTCCCTGCATGGCCTGGGTCTTGTTAAAACAGTTGGATCAATAAAACAGCAGCTTGCAATAAATACAGCTATGGCAAGGTATTTCACATGTGATCAAGAGGTCTATGCCCAGAATTTGGCATAAATGCTGTTTGCAGAGAGTCAATAACATAAGAACAATGTTAACTAGAAGAGCTATACTTTCAGTGTCCAGACCTTGCTACCAGAAGACCCTGGACTGAGGAAAATAGAGAAACTCACTGACCATCCCGGCCTCTCAGTGTGGCTTCACCTAGTTGCTGCCATTGGCACTAACCACACACCTCCCCTACGACTCTGTGTGTTTTCAAGCTGCTGCAATATTTCTTATACCTGTTCCTCCAATACAGCCCATCCTCCCCAGGGTGGATGCCCCAACAGGAAGCAGTAGAAGGCTTAGACTCTGCTCTAGTTGGATTAAAGGACTGTGGTTGGAATTGGAAGGTCAAACACCCAGAGACAACTGCTTGTCCAGAGCATACTCCTGGGGCTGCTGCCCTGGGAGGCAGTATGCTGCAGGGGAAAAGCAAGGACTTGAGTGATTTGGAGTTGGTGAGTGTGGGTTTGAATCTCAGGTCGACCACTTACTGGCCATGTGACCTCAGTCAGGTTGAGTGATCTGTTATGCCTCTGAGATTACATTTCATAATGTACCTAACAGACCTCTGAGAAGTAATAGGTGCTCAATTAGCTTTATCCTCCATGCCATCCCCACTTATATTTTCTAGTCCCTACCTCTCTCCTGCCCACACCCCAAAGGTCTCAAAGCACTGGGGTTGAATGGGATTGAGGATAATGAAGTGACTGAGGAGGAGAAGCTTACAAGAAATGATTTTCTCATGGAAGGACTCATCCACCAAGGCCCTCCATTGCCCTCAAATTTAATTTTCCTTTTATGCATAGAGAGGCAAAAGGCAAGAAGATATCTTAGTTTCTGAAGGCTGCTATCACAAAATACCACAAACTGGATGGCTTTGAACAGCAGAAATTAATTGTCTCACAGTACTGGAGGCTCGATACCTGTAATCAAGGTGTTAGAAGAGCCATGCCCTCTCTAAAGTCTGCATGGGAGAGTCTATTCCATGCCTCTCTTCTGGTTTCTGGGGGTGTCTGGCCCGCACCCCTTGGCACTTTCTGCCTCAGCCATATGTGGGGCTCTCCTCATCTGTCTCTACCTCTTCTCCCCTTATGATAGGGACATCAGTCATAGATGAGGAGCCCACCCTACTCCACCACGACCTCATTTTGACCTAATTCCATTTGATCTGTTCCATTTTGGATATAGGGTCAAATTCTGAGGTGCTGGAGGTTAGAACTTCAGCAGATCTTCTTTGAGTGATGTGCCAGTTTGAAAGGATTTATGTACCCTAGAAAAGCTATGTTTTAATCCTAATCAATTTGTGGAAGCAACGGTTTCTTCTAATCCTTATTCAGTACTACAGGTTGGAAACTTGATTAGGTTATCTTCACAGAAATGTGACTTAATCAACTGTGTATATTAAACTTGGTTAGATGGAGATGTGTCTCCACCCAATCTATGTGAGTCTTGAATAGTTCACTGGGATCCTATAAAAGAGGAGACATGTTTTGGAGAGAATGCCTTTTGAGAACAATGAGAAAGCCACAGCAGAGCTGAGCAGAACCATGAGGCTGAGAGAACCACAGAGCCCACCAGCCAGAGACCTTTGAAGTTGAAGGAGAATGCCCCTGGGGGAGCTTCATGAAGCAAGAAGCTGGAGAGGGAGCTAGCAGATGATGCCATGCTCACCATGTGACTTTCCAATTGAGAGAAAAACCCTGAACTTCATCGGCCTTCTTGAATCAAGGTATCTTTCCCTAGATGCCTTAGATTGGACATTTCTATAGACTTGCTATAATTGGGACATTTTCATGGCCTTAGGACTGTAAACCTGTAACTTATTAAATTTCCCTTTTTAAAAAGCCATTCCATTTCTGGTGTATTGCATTCTGGCAGCTAGCAAACTAGAACAAGTGAGGCAGTTCAACCCAAAACACAAATAAACATTCTTTTGACCAAACTGTGTTAGTGGGTTGCTTTCTGAATTTAGAAACTTTTTAAAAAGTCATCTAATGTAGTATTCTATTCAGTCTCACATCCCATGTTCAGGAAAGGATTCCAAAGCCCAGGTATGTCTTAGGATATACCTTTTATCAAACAATCAAGGGAGGTACCAAGAGGTCTTCAAGAATTTTTACAAATATTAATTATTTAAAGTCAGAGCTCTTATTGCCTTCATTTTACATATGAGGAAATTGAGGCACAGGTTGGCTAAATAACATTTCCAAGGTCATGCAGTCAGCCAGTGTCAGGGCTGAGGCTTGAGCTCAGATAATCTGGCTCTGAAGCAGCAGTCAGCAAACTACAGCCTGTGGGCCAAGTTCAACCCACCAGATTTTGTATGGCCCCTGAATTTTAGTTTTTTTCTTTATATTTTTAAATGAACATATTTTAAATAATATGTAAGTCCCTAAATAAAATCCTCATATTTACCTCTTGACCTTCAAAACCTAAAATATTTTTACGCGGCCCTTCACAGGAAAAGTTTGCCAACCCTGCTCTAGAGCATCTTAACCACTGGGAGATATTGCCTCTCTAACTGTGAACTTGTTACATGTAATAGCAAAGACAATCTGCAACTTAAACAGCATCAAATCATGTACTGTCAAGCAGGATAGCTCCTTCATCATACTTTCCCACCACTGTAACTGGATCTGGGTAAGCATGACCTGCCAATCTGTGACCACGGATGCTCTGGGCACTCAGAGGATACCACCAACCAAACAGGTGCTGGTAGAAGACACCATCTTCACCTGGAGATTTACAACAGAAATTTCCCCAGATAGTACATCCAGAGCTACCCAAGTCTTTACATGGATGAAGTCCCCAGCCAAATGTCTTCTGGTAGGTTGTTGAGCCAAGTAGAGAGAGATGAGTCAGGCAGATACTCCAGGTGACTTTGGAAAAGTTCCTCACCCACTCCATTGCCTCATCTGTACAGTGGGGCTGGTGGCAGAAGGTCATTACGGGTTTAACTGGAATGATGCATGTAAACGAGTTACTACCACATATCACCCACACTCAGCTCTCAATTAGTGGCTATTATACTATTATCATTACCCCAGAATTTCTTAACATTGGGACAAAGGAACCCCTCTGAACTTCAACAGGCTCATGAACTCCTTGAACTCGCATGCAAATTTTGTTCTTAAGATGTACTTTTCTGGAGAGACCTCCCTAGCTTATTTCAGATTCCCTAAGGGAACTGGGACTCAAAAATGTTAAGGATGGCCCTACTCCGGCGAGGCGGAAGAGGCAGCACCACCCAGGAAGGAAGATGGAAGATTGCCAGGCTGCCAAGGAGACTGCTTTTGCTGTTGATGAAGTGACCAACAATGCAAAAGAGGCTATAGAAAGTGCAATTGATGGCAAAGCTTATCAACACGGCAAAATGAATCAGTGGACCACAGATGTTATAGAACAAAATTTAATCCAGCTCACCAAGCTGGGGAAACCATTTGAATACATTGTGACCTGTGCCATCATATGAAAGAATGCAGCTAGATTACACACAGCAAGTTCTTGCTTCTGGGACAGCTCTGTGATGGGAACTGCACTGTGAGATGGAAAACAAGATCGTGTACTGCATAGTCAGTGCCTTTGGACTCTCCATTTAACTTTCTTGTCCAACTTATGTATTTTCTCTTTTTGCTTCAGTGTTTCTATTCCCTCTTCTAACCACCAACTCTGAATTCAGTGAACACCTTTCTTGTTCTCTATAAATGAGTGTGTGGGTTTTTTTGTTTGCTTTTTTGCTTTTGTTTTTGTGGCACTCTCAAACTGTAGAGAAAAAATTAAAATGACTGCACGGTTATATGAATGGCAGCCCATGAGTCAGATGTGTAATTCACTGTAAATAGTCAAAAGCTTATATTGCCTCTTGTCTTAACTATGAATATTTCTTTCCGAGGGTGCTAAAAACGGATATCTACTAGTGTGAAATCTTCTGCACTCTGAAATGATTCAAATACACTAATTTTCCATACTTTGTACTTTTGTTAGAATAATAAATTATTCAAATTTTAAAAAAAATTAAGTCAACACTCTCCCAACCATGGCAAGTTCCGGAAGATTCTCAGTAGAAAGACATGTGCACAACTAGGGATACCCTCCCTGTGCACGGCATAGGAATGTGTCTGCTGGTACTGCTCTCCCATCCTCAGCCTCCACGCACAGCCTCTTTCTGCTCTCAAGGACTCAGGGAAGGAGAAATCACAAAGTTTGGGGACTTGGAGGTCATGGCTCACAGGGCACCTCCTCAGAAAGAGGTCTTCTCTAGCTAGCCTTCCCTCCTCAACCCACTCCTTGGTGCTGCTCAGCATTCACTGGTCCCTGTAAGTTCACTCTAGTGCTCTGTTTCATCGTTATCTAAAATTTAATTTATTCTGTACTTATTTGGTGTTTGTGCATTATTTCTGTCTACTATTTGAATGTCGGTAAGGACAGGGACGTACTTTGTCTTGCTCATGGCTGAATCCTCAGCATTTGACTCAATAAATATGTGAAGAATGAAAAGGGACCAGAGTTTCCCAGGAAACTTCGATCCAGCTTGAAGATCAACAGTAAATGACAACTTGAGGCTCTTAACTGTCCATGGGCTGCTAAGCATCCTGCTCGTCAAAGGTTGCCCAGCTTCACCCACAGACGGCATCGGTATGCACAGGAAGCATATTTTGTGGCAAAATAGGAAGAGTGAGAGTGTGCCCATGGTAAATAGCTTGTGAGTACCGAGCACATTATATCCAGGATGTTTGACACCCAGGCTTCCTACTACCAATGGCCGTTACCCAATGGCCAGTCTAAGCCTTAGGAATAGAATGGCTGTCATTTTGAAACCAAAATCTTGGTCTGATTAAAGGACAGCTGTCTAAATTGAGACTATCCTAAAATAGTGTCTTCTTTTTCTTCATTCATTCAACCAATACTTAATGAGCATTACTGGACATGAGACACTAAAGACTAAGCCATGATTTAAAAAAAACAACAGACCAAACCCTGCACATGTAATGTTTATATTTGAGTGGAGGGTTTAGGAGACCTCCTCCTCCCTCAGTCCCATTCCCTACAGCCCCTCATCTCTGGTTTAATCAACCTAGCCAACTTAGCATAAGGGAGTGCACGTGCATACACACTCTGCCCACATAGCATCAAACACCCCATGCCTAAGGCAGTCGTTCTCAACCAGAGATCAGTTTGCTACCCAGGGAACATTTGCCAAACTCTTATGAGATGCTTCGGGTATCACTACTCAGGGTGGGGGATGGGTATTACTAACACTGAGTGGCTAAAGTCCAGCATGCTGCTAAACATCCTATAATACACAGAACTCCTCCCACAGTGAAGAATTACCTGATCCACAATGTCCAGAAGGCCAAGTTTGGGAAACTCTCAACTACACTCTAGATCTAATGACCAGACCCAGTAGGAGTTATACTTTTCCCAGGTTTTCTTTAATGATGTTCAGCACATATTAGACATCTGGGGTTTTCCTGGCTGCCCAGAACCTTTTGAACATTCCCATATCTGAAAAATTTCCCACCTCACCAAGGGAGAAACAAGAAACCCACTTTCTCATTCTCCCTTGCAACATTTGACCCGGGCTCCACCAATCATGCCCCATGAAAAAAAAAATCAATGAGAAGTCAACAAGATGAGAAAGCAGATGCTGGGTGAGCACCATTTTTTGGCTAGAGGTAGCAGTTATGGCCGGTGTTCTGGAGCAGCAGGGAGTGGGACTTCAGGCATAGTGAGTCTGGAATGTGAGCTGCAGTACTTGTGCTCATTAGAGGCGAGGACGTTTCTGCTGAAATATTCTTATGACATAATTTGGATGTGGTCCTTGTCCATAGAGCTTCTGAGTGTGACTGCCTAGCTGTCTCAGAGATCTGGAAAGCTATCGATATTCTTTAACAAGTTTTTTTTTCCTGTTTAAATTCACTAAAAGGGTTCTGTTGTCTCTATGTACTGTCTGATAATAGTGAACAGAAAAGTGTTCACTGTTGATCTCTGATCTGAAAGGGAAGTGCTACCATTCATTTAGATCTGATTCATTGCTCTCACATCAATCACCTAATTTGGGGGTGAAAAGCACCTTGGCCACTGACATAATAAAATATCCTAGTGTGTACTGCATTAAAAAAAAAAAAAACTTGCCATGAAGATTTAATAACCTCATCAACACAAAAAGGAGAAACCTCGTTCTCAGCCCTATAAAGTAGCTGATGTCTCCAGCCAGCCAGGAATTTCTCCTGGCTGTAAAGGCAACCTACGTGCTTGTGTCTCTGTTTTGCAAGCACAAGAAATGGGAATTTTTAGTCACCCATGCATCCTTTCACATCCAGATAAAAAGGAAGGAAAGAGAATGAAAGAATGTGCATGCAAAAAAAAAAAAAGAAAAAGCCTCCATAAAGATTTTAAAGCCAGGTTCTTTGAGCTATCTTGAAGGGGTTCAAGGGGCTCATGATGCCTGGCTTGCTGAAGACCTGCCCTACCACACAAATGGACACAAGACAGCCCACTGACGAGTGCCACTTTCATCTTGTTTCTGCCACTTTGAGAAGCACTATGGGAACAGGCTTGTGCTCACAGTCCATGCAGAACTAGGAGTGTCCTAAGGGGGTTAGAAGTCTGCACAGCAGCAGAGTCCCCTGGCAGCGACCCAGTTGTCCAAGCAGTGGGGTCTAAAATCATGATCATACTCAAGCAAGGCAACCAGTTATCTTGTCTGTGCCTGGTATGTGCCAGCTACTCCCTAACAGTATCTCTAATCTCCACGACAATCCCCTAAGGCAGATAGTAGTGCCATTTACTGGGGAAAGAACTCGGTTCTGGGAGGCTTTACCTGAGGTCCCACATTAATATCTCAGTGGGGTTTGTTTGGTCCAAAGCTAGTCATGTTTTTGCAATTTCATGATTCCTCTCTACTCCCCTTCAAGCCCATCCTCTGAACTGTCTCCTCCACCCCTCACATTCGTGAATCAACACTTCCCTCCCAGTCATAGGATCACTCACTGTCCATCTTGTCCCACCAGCAGCTACAATGCTTTGAACAGAATATGGAATATCATTAAGGGCTCGTGAAATGAGATCCAGTTTCTTGCCCTGGCCTGGCACCAAACAGACAACCAATGAAAAATGTGTTTTCACATTCACTTCACTTTTCTGTCTTGAAAAGCCTGACTTAGAAAGGGTCTTTGGGCTATCTTTAAAAGTGCATAGAAAATGTTTCTTTCCTTTTGAGAAGTGCTTTCTACTGAGTGAGAACAGACCTTAATCCCTGCCTCTATGTAATAAGAGTGTCACACAAAAGACTTGAAGAGCCCTTTCACATAAGAGAAATATTTAGTTCCACCCCCCCAAAAAAAATGTTTTTTACTGAATCTATGAATATACTCCTCAAACCCACACCCAAAAAAACACATGCATGTGCACACACATCAATTTATCTAACAATTTTGGCCACTAGCTCAATGTATAAAAAGTTCCTCCCCCTGAGGGATTGGTACAAATATGCTTCTGTGGTCAAATGTTCATCCTCTCCTTTGCCTAATCATAATCCTGCAGTAAGAAGTTAACAGGGCCAAGAAAAGGGAACTGGGATGAATTGTATTAGAATTTTGTTCCTAAATATTTAGTCTTCCCTTCCTTTATATATGTAAGAGAATTATCCACCCCTGCCCAGTGCCTGCCATGCCTCTATGGGAGGAGTAGACCCTCCTGTCCCACTGACCATGAGTTGGCCACTGGTCTTGCTTTGGCTAATAGAGTGTGGGTGAGCATGATGGTGTGCGCATGTCTCAGGAGAAGCTATAAAAGGATTGCCTGGAGATGGAGATCAGCTCCATCTCTGGCTTCTATCTTCTGCCATGATACTAGAATGTTCTGGATAAAAGCTGTTGTCTTGGTCTTGACCCCGCACTGAATGATACTGATACAAATCTACAGATGACCTGAAGTTGGCATAGAACAGGAAAGAGAAATGAGCTTTTTAAAGGTTAAGCCCTTGAGATTTGTGATTGCTTGTTTCTGCAGTATAACCTATCAGTGGCTAATCAATACAAGGATCATATCCCAAATACTTCATCTGTGCTATATCAGAAAATCCTCATAACAATTCTGCTTTATCTCCATTTGATAGAAAACAAAAAAACGAGATTCTGAAGATGAAATAACTTGCCCAAATCCATAACTAAAAAGTGGTAAGGCCAAGATTTAAACCCAGTCTGTCTGGCTTGGTTTAGCCCTTTCTGGTGCCCCATATTACTTCCCAGAAGAAGGAAAGCCTGTGTGTGGCACCACTAATTAACTTCTTTGCCTGGATTTCAAGGCCCTGCATGATCTGATTGCTCATGGCTTTTCCAACTCTCTATTCTTCCAGTCCTCACCAATGACCTCCCTCCTAAAGAGGAAGTTCTGTCCTCTTTGTGCTCTGCCACAATTTCTAGGTGTACTTCCAGGCCTATTATGCTCTTCTGAAAGGCATGTGGTTCACATTCTTAAAGCTAGTTGGAAACCTAGAGATTATGTAGTCCAATCTCACTGATTTCAGATCAGACCCAGAGAAAGATCGCCATTTGCTCAAAGCTCATGAGAATCAGAGTGAATACCTGAACCCTGATCTGCTAACCAAGGGGAAGCTAACCTTGGGATTGCTCCATTTTTCTTCCCACCCTAAAAGCAGTCACCTTCAAACTCAAAGCAAGCAAATGAGGTGGGAAGGGGTGAGAAAATCAAAGCAATATCACTCAGAGTTGTTTTCAAACTATTTCATAAGGTTTTTAGGAAGGAGACAGAGCTGACCACTGAGCCTGTGGGCCAAGCTGTCTCCTGCCCTAAAGGAGTCCAACAAGCCACTGAAGAGTAATAGCGTACAGCTCTCGGGCTTTAAATTTATACAGCACCTTTCATCTCTGAAGCTCAAGGCTCCTTTCAGACATTACCTCATTCCTCTTCCCAGAACACCACCAGACAATGGCTCCAAATATTGTACCCACTTTGCTGATAGAAAATTAAACCTCAAAGACAGTAAAGATTTTCTCAGAACCAGGCAAATTCAGAACCTAAATCTGCAAAACCAGGGCCATGGCTTAGAATTATCAGTGAACTTAGTCCATTCAAATCCCACCCTAAGTCTTAAGAAAAATTGTCTAGAAAAGAGACAGAAGCAAGAGAGAAGAGCAGACTAGTACTTGCTGAAGACTTGTATGTGTAAACTTTCCTATGTAAAAAAATATCATTAATGCTTGGCATCTATCCTGTTGTATATGAATTATCCTCCTTCTACAGAAAAGGAGACTGAGGGAGCTCGAGTAAGTAGGTACTCAAACTGAAAGTAGCAGAGCCAAAATGGGATCACAGCTCTCCACAACCTCAAGGTCTAGGTCATTGATAAAAATGTGCTTGGAATATACAGAATACCTAGTATTTGTACAACATGGTTCTAGGCCCAATGAACATACAATGAAGCATGAGATGAACATATAGTGAGAACTTACTATGTATCAGGAACCAGAGACGAAAACACAGCTAGGGCAATTCCATCCAGGAGCTGACACTCTATTGGAGGAGAGAAAAGAAACACATGAAGGATAGGGCAGACACCGTTCTCTCATTTATTCAGCAATTATTCATTGAGTACCTCCTATGTGCCAGGTGCTGGATTCCATGTGGGAAAGTCAACAGAAAGCAAAAACCACCCTTGCTGTCATGCAGCTCATGATGCATAATTGCGATAATAATCCAAGGAACATGGCATATTCAACAAGTCAATACAGTCACAGAAGAGGGAGGGGGCCTTTAAGTTTCAAGTGTTTTATCTTAAAAGTAATACATACCAATTTGATGTTCTACTGTGTAACATATCAAGGTTCATTTTAACATTATTATTTATTTTCAATTCTGCAGTTACATTGCCTGCCTTTTTCACCATTTTTTTGTGGAACAATCAGGAATTCGGGATGTTGCCCATGTTGACTCTGGAGCTTAGAATAAATCCTGGGTCACCAAGCTATATTACCAGGTACACAAGCCCAAATTGAAAGTGCCTCACACATAGTCCCCTTCCACTGGGGCTACTGTGAGTCAACAAACATGCCTTCAGCATCTCCTATGTGTTAAGCATTGGAGAAACAAGAACAAAACAAAACAAATGGCCTAGTGGAGAAAACAAACCAAGTCTGAAAAAGACACAAAGGGACAAAAAAGAGGGAGACGCCCAATCCAAATGAATCAACTCCAGTTCTTTTTATATTTGCACATTCTAAGTGTTCAGCAAATGTTTTGGCTGATAGAGCCATGCTACTTTTGCCATAATCTTGCAGAATTTCTGTTCCTTGGAAAGCACTGGGTTACAGCCAGCCTTGCAGCTCCATTTAAGGACAGACAGGTTGGCCTATTCTTGGCTTGAGGCCTCTGGTTAATCATTTCTAGTAGGCTGATCCAGTCTGCCATGCCCCCTCCACCCCTCCCCACCCCTGGCCCCACCCAGTCTGCCCTTTGGCAGCACCCAGAGGCATGGGCTTCCTCCCTCCCAAGCAAAGGCACTTTCTCACGCTGGGATTTATGGATTTCTCTGCTTTTGACTTCTCTGGAAGTTAATCCTATTACCTTCTGAGTTGGACTGACAACTGCCAAAGAAGGATTTCCTCACACCCTCTGGGAAGGGACCCTCTGGCTGGGGCCTCCTAACACCCTGCCACAGCCTGAGCAATTTAGAACTCAGCAAATGGATCATCACATTCTATCTGCACCCAAACCCTGTATTTTTCCCTATTATTTATGAAACTTTGGCCTTCCTGCATTTTCTACTGTCACATAGATTCACAGTCAACTAACATTTACTGGGCACTTATGTGCGTGTCCCTCAATTTTACAAATATTACTGATAGGTATCTCCAGATAGCCCTGGGGCATAGATTATTGTGCCATTTTGTAGATGGGTTCCCTGAAGTTTAAAGAAAATATTACCTTCTCAGTTACTGAACAGTGATGGAGATTCCATAATCCAACCTGGGTCTTCAAACTCCAACCCTAGAGCTCGTCCCTCTCTCTTGGTATTGGCCAAACTTTGCAATGATCTGGGAAGATACACATTCTGCAAATCCATTTCAGAGGCCCACTCCAGAACCTAGTGACAGGGAATCTGACAACTCTTAGGCAGCTAGCCCAGCTGTTCCTGCCAGCTGGAATTTATGAGCCACTGCAGGACACCACATGCAGTTTCATGTGAAATGAATTTTTTTTAAGCTTACAAAGGGGCAGCAAAGTGAGGAGCACACAGGGGAGCACATCTCTTCCCCTGGTGTCCACGAATGTCTTTTGAAAAGGCTGGCATCACAGGACGCCGGCACATCATCAGTTATGTTATCAGCCACCAACAATTACATTTGGGATAGTTTATTCAGCAGCCATTAATTTATTCAGTGCCAAGCCATACACTGAAGAAAAAGACACAGTGCTTCCTCCTTGTAAATAATAATAATAACAATGACTTGCAATTGAGGAGGTACCATCAGGAAGACATGTGGAAAGTGTTAAGGAAAGAGGAAAGAGAGAAGTCTTTGAATAATTTCTGCCTGTGTTCTTTGGAAGGGAATGTGGGTGGGTGCACAAAAAGGAAATCTAATTCAAGTGAAGGACAGATATTTCAAACTTCTTTTTGTTGACTATTCTTCAAGCTGGTTCCTCTGGCATAAAAAACATTAACTGGATAGAATGAACTCCAACAAAGGCAGAGATAAATTGAAATGTATTTGGTTTATTTTACCCATGAAATTCTGGGTGGTTTGAGATGTAACAGTCTTCCAGCTTCTCCATACAAAGCCATTTTTAATCTCAAACTTGTCCTTGGAAGACTGGTTGACTCTTCTTGAGATATCAGAAAATGACTCCTCTACAAGAGTGTGGAACTGACACCAATAAACCCACCCAGAGTGAGTCCCTGCAGAGAGGCCATAGTATTGGTACTTGGCCAAAATGGAGCATCTGTTTTAGTCCTTTTATGGGTCACAGTTATGATCCCAGCAAATTATGAAACAGGTTTGTCTCCTCCTCATCCTCGGCCTCCTTCCACTTAGGAGCTTATTGACTTCCCACCCCCTCCCTTCACCCCTGAATGCAGAAAGAACTCTGCATCCAGAAACATCCTTTTCCCTTGCCATTAGACTCTGGCATGTCCCTTGCTTCCCCAACCTGAGGGCCCCTCCACTCACTCCATTATACTTTGTTTGTGAGTGCTATCCTATTCCTCTCCAATCCACCTGCCACCAATGTCCTCATTCTAAAAAGTTCATCTGTCCAGGCCCCTCCCTTATATTACCATCTACCATCTGCTTCCTGAGCTTGGCACATTATATCCAGGCTCCATCCCAAATAACACCTGGACCATGCACCATTCATGCCATCTCTACTGGGCTGCTACTGGAAAGCCTGACACAGCGTGCTTCTTCTTAAATTCGCCATAATTTCTCACATGCCATCTCTCTGCCTGGAATGGTGCTCAATACTGGGAGAACTCTTATTGAACTCTGAGCTCCTGAACACATCTGTCTTGTTCCAGCTCTATCCCTAGGGCCCAGCTTAATACCTAGCAAATAAGCAGGTGCTGAAGAATATACATTGAGTGAGTGAACCTGAGAGAAAATGAATGAATCTTTAAAAAGCCTCCTTCTGCTTCTTAAAAAGCCAGCACCTTCTCAATGAGACCTCTCCTGGCTGTGCAAGGGCCACTCCATACCCCTTTCTCTGTACTCCCCCAGCATTTCACACATCCCTCCGCCATCACCCTTATCACTCCACATGGTGTTGGGCACTGCCTCCCTTATGGGGCACAGCATCTGGCTCATATTTCTATATCAACAGCACATAATAGCCATACAACGACTACTCCACTATTTATTTAGTTTTAGGGACCCTTTGATCAGCCACTTTTCCTGCATTCCCTGCATCCCCACCTTTCACTTCAACTTTCTTAACTTCCAAGACTTCACTCCTTTACCCTAGTAATTCTGCCTGAAATCCCTCTCCTGCGCCCTTTTCTCTACTTACTTAAACCCATTACTCCTTGCAGATAGCATCGCCTGACCTGCCTCTTCTTTTGGAGCATTTCTCCTGTGACTCCAAGTCACACACCAGTCTCTTTGACAATGATAATGACAAATCATCATGGCTACCATTTTTGAGCATGAGATTGAGTTGGAAGTGCTTTGTTTATCACATACATACATTTTTATACCTGCCCCAACATAAAAATCTGCAAGGTAAGAAACTGAGGCACAAACAAGATAGAAACCTTTCCAAAAGGCATGCAACTAGTAAATGATAGAGCCAGTATTTTAACCCAGAAATCATTCATTCATTGAACAAATATTTGTTGACCATCTGCAAGATATTATTTCCAAACATTGACACTTTGAGGTGGAATAATTCAGTAGGCAATTATAACCACTTCTGTTGTTAAGAAAAAAAGAAGGCAGGCAAAGGAAGGAAATTAGAAGGGATTACAGAATAATTGACTCATAATCAAAAGTCAGGAAAAGAGGAAGAGAGGGGAGACAAGTTTCAGTTTCAGGTGAGATTTCTGAAAGAAAAGTTATTAGGGAGTAGCTTCCTTCCTCCAGGGCTCTAGGTCGAATGAATTCCCTAAACCTAGGAACGAGTGTCGAGACTTGTTTTATTGGTAGCTACAAAAGTAGGTTTTAAAGGATCAGCGATTTGCAGATTCCATTTGGATATGTCATGCCCATCTTTCATTCATCGCACCACAGAAGGGGAGAAAGTGAAGTCCTGGATTTAGAAAGCCTAGATATTGTGAAAGGGGCAGCCTGGGATTCCAGCGAACATTTTTCTAGGACTAAAGTGGCAATCTGCCCTGGACAGGGGGTTATCTCTTTCTCCCATCTTCAGGGCCCTTAGGTAGCTGTCAATTAACCCTTTCAAGATGTAATCAATCAGTGTTAGTCCTTAACTAAGATCACCTGCATTTGGAATTCTCTTTTTACCTATAAATCCTCTACAGAGGCTTCCATCTCATCAAAGACAGTCTGCTTTATTCTTTTTTCACCTGCTTAGTGTCCAGCACGGCATCTAGTATTGAGCTAATGAAGAGTTTATGGGAAACAAAGGAGAAAGTGAAGGAGAAAAAAGAAGGAAGGAGGAAAAGAAGTTGATATGCCTGTCTGGTATATTATAAGCTGGCATTAATGAAATACACATAAAATCAAGAGTTCTGGGTTCAAATGCAGTACAGACACTCTCTGTATGTCACTGGACCCATCACACAGGTTCTCAGAGCCTCAATTTGTTATTCTGGGAAATGGAAATACTAGTGTCTACCTCATCAGATCCTTGGCAGAATTTAATAAGACAATGTGCTGGGCAATGTTTATAAATTTGATATGCTAGATGAGTTAAAATTTCTGTTGAAAGATGGTTTGAGAAGAATGAAATGCTCTCCAACACTTCAAGGAATTACGATGAAACCAGAGATGAGAACTTTACCAGAACGCGGTTTGGTCCCACAGGCGCCATGTCCTCTTCAGGAAACACATTCCTCGCGAGGCTGGATGTTTAAATAAGACATGCTTGGAATGTGGCTCGGAAGGGAGAGGATTCCCACCTACCGTTGTTGATAGCAACTCCCCTCGTGTTTGACAGTGTCTGAATTCAGTCACTTCCACCAACATTTTCTGAGCAACTCTTCAGTGCACAGCATTCTGCAGCACTCTGATGAGGAACAGAGAGCAAAGATACCTAAAATTTGCATCCTCCCACCCCTACCCCAAGAAATCCACAGTCTATTTCACATTCCTGAGCCTCAGTTTCCCCATCTGCCAAACAAGAGGCTTAAAGGAATGCCTCCAACACACTTTCTAGCAGGACATTTTGCAGTTCTATAATTCCCTAATGCCAAGATTTAGGGGTAATTGTGACAACCTCCTTTTGCATGATTCTTCTGAGAAAAATCTCTGCTATCTTATCAAAGAGAACTACGCCACCTGAAGATAATCCTAAAGCTTCTATTTGTCCCATTAGGCATCCCAAATTTCCCCAAACATTGGCATTTATATAGTTCAAAAAATACATTTGTTTATTTGATCCTCATTACAACCTGCAGGGTAGATAGTCTTTGACCCCTTTTACAAAAGAGATAATTGAGCCTTATAAAGATTATATTACTTGGCCAGGCCACACAGAAAGGAATTGACTGGGCCAGGACGTAAAGCCTACTTTCTGTTCCGAAACATAATTTTTTCCATCCCCTCTACCCTCAAAAGCTCTCTCATTGGAGTGATTGAAAAGCATGGGCACAAGGAAGCCATATTAAGCCAGAGGAGCCAGATAAGACCATTCCAAATACCCACAGATCTCCTTAAAGCACACAGGAGCCTGGAATGGGTTAAGTCTTCCCTGGCTTAGTCCCAACAGACATTAAATTCACCTGTGCTTGCTCTGAAATAAATCAGTGTCCCTTTCTGCTGCTGCTGTTGTCTGGAAATAATGCAAATGCAATGGGCCTGCACTGACATTGTGCTTCCCTGGAAGGATACACATAATAAATTGTCCCTTAATACTGTTAAAGAGACATTTTGCTCTTGCTCAGGAGCTTTTGAGGTTGGACTGGTCTACCTACCCAGCGAGGAGGGGGACATGGTATCTTGTCACTGGACTTAGTAATTCATGTGGCCTCTTTTTGCTCCCTGGCTCACTGCACCACTAGTTTGAAGATGCATTCCCCGGTCCCCATGTCGAGTCACAGGGCTCACTGGCAACCTAAATTGGTTTCCTCATATGTGTTTTGAATTTATGCTATTTTACACATTTATATGCTTATTTATTTGGATGCTTGGAGGCCAAGAGGAACTGGTGTGTCTGATCCATGCCGTTCATCATTTGGAAGAATGCCAAGCTGTTTCTGCAGCGGACAGAAGGCATTGGTCTCCCCTGCAGGAAGCCACTGCTGCTCCTTAATTGTTTGCTAGAGGAAGAATCAAGGGTAAAATTTAAAGTGCATGGCTGGCTGAGTTGCGCTAATTCATCAAAGCAGGCTCCAAGTCAGTAGTCAGAGCAGGCAGCATCCCCTCGGCACCACCAACTCAGAGGGGAATGGAAAAGCCAGCAGACCTTCAAGCAGATGAAATCATCAGCAGGCAGCCAGCAGTGCCTGAAAGCCTAAGAGGGAGGTGGCTGGGACTCATGCGCTCCCCCAGGCCACATGGGGACACACCAGTTGTCTGTGACCCAGTTACTTGAGAGAGGAAGTAGGGAAGAGAACCCACAAAGCGCTCACCTGTGTGGGGACCCCCTTCCTTAAAGTACCCTGGTGCTAAGAGAACAATTAACTCTTAGTTTGACTCTCCTCATTGTGCTTAGAGTGTGTGCTGCTTTGGCTTGTTTGCAAAACAATAAAAGAAATCCACTGAAGTCACTTAAGAAAAAGTGAATTTTTCAGGGATGGACTGCGGGCAGGAAGTAAAATTCAGGTTTATGAGAACCCAGAAGTGGGAACTGGAAAGTTTTCAGAAAATCTGTGAGGTGAGCATCTCACCTGCCTTTCTCTCTCCCTTATTACCCAGTCCCTTGCCTGTGCAATGCTTTATTTTCCTACTTCTCTTTAAAGAGCACTCTTGCTTTTAGACATATGGTCATTCATTCATTCAATCAATACTTATTCAGTCTTACCAGGTGCTGGCATTGTTCAAGGTCCTGGGGATGCAGCAATGAACAAAATAGATAAAGTCCTTGCCTTTGTGGAATGTACATGATAGTGGGGGGAGGGGAGGTAGGGAACAAACAAGATAAATAAGTAAAATGTACCGTGTGTCCCAGAGCAGTGAATGCTTAGAAGAAAAGATGAGTCAAGGAAGGGGGAATGAAATGCTGGGAGGGTAGTTGGGATTTTGAGTAGGATCACAGAAGGCCCCATTGAGACAGTGGTTTTTAAGTAAAGCCCTGAAGGAAGTAAGGCAGCCAGCCCCCCACAGTCCTGGGGCTGAACCCTCTGGGCAGGGGGAACAGCAAGTGCCAAGAGCTTGAGGGGGCTCAAGGAGCAGCAAGGAGGCCGCTGTGATGGGAGAAACTAGTTAGAGATGAAGTCATGGGGGTGGGGGCACAGACCACAAAGGACCGTACAGGTCATAGGGAGGGCTTCGGCTTTCACTCTGACGGGGCTGGAAAGGTGCCAAAAGGCCATGTCAGGCTGACCCATCCACTCCAGTGGAAGTCCCTCACCACGGGCTTATTTCAGAGTCAGAATCCCTTTGTTCAACTTGTTGCTAGAAGAGGGAATCCAAGACACAGTGGCTTATGCTTCTAGAGTGGTCATGAGTCCTCAGGTTTTCCCAGACATCAGTCCAACTAACCAGGCCAAAGTCCCACCTAGTGATAACCAGTGAGGTCGGTGTCCACATATGGAGGTGTTATATGTGGACACTGCCTATTTCTCTCAAGACTCAGAGAAGTGGGGGGTCAGCTAGTTGGGGTTCAGGAGTTTGGATGGCCAACCATTTCTTAATCTCTCTTTCTCTCTCTATCTCTATCACTATCTCTTTCTCTCTCTCCCCCTCTCATCTATCTATCTATCTCCATCTCCATCTCCATCTCCATCTCTAACTCATCTCTATCTTCCCCCATCCCAACCTCCTTAAACTGCTTGTAGAACAGCGGAGGGTATGGAAGAGATGCCCTGCACATTCTTGGGTCTCACAGAATCTTTGTTAAGTGAATAAATTCGCAGGTGCTAGTCAGAATATCAGAACCTTAGGAAACAGAGATCCTTTCAAAACAATTCTGATTCCCAGAACAATTTTCACATAAGACCTTCACATGGAGACAAAAATGGAATGTGTGTTCCTTCATCAATCCCCTTCCCCAGAGAGTCCTTAGATGTGGCAGAAGGCCCCACATGGGTCTCCATGAGCACTTGCGAGGGTTGCCAGTCATGTTACTATTAGTAGATACCATACTGACGTGTGGGCACTTTTTGGAATAAAGTAGAATAAATTAAAGAGTAATCCAAAAATATCATTATTCTCACTCTGTAGCATTCCAATATGCTTTTGTGAGTGGGAGAGAAGGAACTGAATTGTGGCTGGAATATCAGAGCCACTCATAAACCGAGGTGTAACTCATACATGGACTCTTCCATTTTGTGACTGGTGGAAAATAGTGTAAGAGTCACTTCCATGGGGAGCAAGAGGGTACTTATTTGCAAGGCAATTGTCATTTCCTTCCCAGATGCCTGCCACAAGGACAGCGATCCTTTCCTAAGAACAATTTCAAAATTGTTTACTGTGCCATTCTCATAATTATATGCAAGGAAGTTACCATCTGTAGTTCAGCAGTGGCTCTTCACAAGGAAGAGGAAATGACTAAATACATATTTACATAGTTCTCATGAATATGCATCTCATAAATGCACAAATATGTACAATTACTTGATAGACTGTTTTGGTTCTGATCTTTCGAATATTTAATACAACCGTAAATGTTTAATTCATATTTACTGGGTTGACTGAATAGTTCCAAATTATTCTGAGCCTCGCTAGAAACAAGATAGAATGTTTCTAGCTTATTTGTGCACTAGGATTTGGCCAGGGGACCCCACACTGACTGGCTAAATGATTATTTTCTGATGAAGCGGCTGGTGAAAATGAACTTACTAGCCCATAGCATGGAGGGATGGCACTGGATTTAAGTCCTATAGTGGTCTACAGGAGCTCTCGTGATTTGGTCTCAGTGTTATCTCTCTGCATCTCCTTCTCTGCCCCTCATCACTTAGTCACAAGCCAGACATATTCCCACTTTAGGGCCTTTGCAGTACCTGTTCTCTGTGCCAGAATGTTCTTCATGCCAGCATCAAGCCTTGGACTCACATGTCTCTGCCTTGTGGGTTCTCCCTTAACCACTCAATTTAAAACTGCAGCCACACAACCTTCCAACATTCCTGATGCCCACTGAGTTCCTCTAATTTTATTTTTCCATAGACCTCACCTTCTCATGTACAATATCACTTACAAATTGTTTTAGCTTCCTGGCTGCGTTTAAACAAACACAACACATTAGGAATTGATTGGTTCACGGTTTCAGAAGCTAGAAGGCTGGCTTCCTCCTGGAGTCAGTGTCTTCTGGCTAGCCAGCAATCTTTGGGAGTCCTTGGCTTTTCCATTACGTGACAATGCACATGGCAATGTCTTTTCCTTCCTATTCTGGATTCTGTTGCCTTCCAGGTTCCAGCTGCTCCCTGGGGTTTCTTTTAGGTCCAGTTTCCTTTGCTTATTAGGACATCAGCCACATTGGACTAAGGCGCAGCCTCATTCAGTTTGGGCTCACCCTGACTAATAGCATCTTCAAAGGTCATAGCTACAAATGGGTTCACACCACAGGACCAGGGTTTAGACCTGAGCATGCCTTGTGCCAATGCAAATTTATAATGTTTATGATGATTTATGATTTAAACATCACAAGAGCAGAGAGTTGTGTTTTATTCAGTGATGTATCCCAATGTCCTAGAATGGTGCTGGCACTTAACAGCTGCTCAATAAGCACTAGGGAAAAGCATGAATGGGAGTTAAGAAATCTAGGTTCAAATCCAACTTTGTTACATAAAGTAAGTCCCAGGCCCTTACCTGAAGACTCCCTTGTTTTCTCAGCTGTAGAGTGTAAATCACGCAGCCTATTTCACAGGGTTATTATAGTCCCGAGATGAAATACTGTATGCAAACAGTTTGATTTATCAATGCAATCTGAATTTGAATTCAGCTAAGGTAAAAATGTTTTATAACCCTGTTCATTAAGTTGTTAATTGAGTATTATAAAGCCCATTCAGAAGATTTACATAATTGTTACAGAACTATGTTGAGCAGATTATTCGTGATAGTCTCCCTAATCTGTATTTTGTTCCTGCATGCTTTTTTTGTGTGACAAAATGAACTCCCAAGTTATTTTGGCACCATACTGAGATTATAAATGGAGATTAATTAATCTCAAAGTACAGTAAATCTGTTTCAAGTGAATTCTTTGGCGAAATGGATCCTGGAAGTCATCAAGCAACAAGGATCTAAAAACGATTATTTGAAGAAATGGTTCTTCATAGGGACACTAAAGTTAGATATTTGGGAATGTTATTAAGTGCTTGAAGCAGTTTTAAATTAATTTTCCCTTAACTTATTAAATGGGGAAATTGAGCACCACAGTTAAATAAACAGAATAGCTAAAAAGTCTATTTTTCATGTTTTTAAGAATCACCACCCACCAGAGACTTCTTTTACTAGAAGCACTTAATTCCTACTCCTCATTAAATGAGAATTAGATAATGCGTTTAGTGGTGTGCCTTGTATGTGGTGCTCAAGATGGTAGCTTCTGCCAGTACCACCACTGCTATGAGCATTATCATTATGAATCTATTACAATGATTCTAGAATGAGCAGTGCACATGTCATTGTGAAGAAGGCATAACACCTGCCCTCAACAGATGAGTTGAAAGAGATATATGTGCATTTTCCCATAGTAAAAAGGAGTTGTAGGAGTGTGGAGAAGTAAATGAGTTGGTTTAACCACAAAAGAGTGAATGGAGACGTTTTCTGGGGAGGTAGTATTTAAGTTAGGCTTTGCAAGCTAAGTAGAAGTTCAACAGATGGTGAACAAACCAAGGTGACAACATGAGTGAAAGTAGGAAGACATGAATATTCAGACAATTTATACAAAAAATAGGAAGTTGTTCATTATATTGAAAACAAAGGATAGGTGGAGGGAGGCAGGGGCATAAAAGGTGATTTGGAACTACATTATGAAAGATCTTGACTGAAATTCAGGCTAAGAAATAAATCACCTTGATTGATTCAAGCCTTTGACATATAGTTTTCCTGGCACCCTAGTGTTAATTTCCCTAATACAGAAAATGCTACTGGAAGTGGGGTAACTTCTGTTATTGGAGGAAGCCCAGAGCCTCTCAAAGATGTCATTAATGATCTCAGCTGTCTGTGGCACAATAGTAGGGAATTCTCAGGTAAGCCTGCAAAAGCCAGGAGCAGAATTCCATGTCTGTCATCCACAGGTACACAAGCATCCACCTGCAACTGCCAGCAGAGAGCTTTACCTTCTTCCAAGTCTTTCAAAGGCCACAGAACCCAGGATAAGGTGAGTATTCAACAAATCCTATTCATTATCATTATTCTTCCCCTGTGGTGCTATTTAGGACTGTTACCAGACTCTCAGAAATACATGATGATACATTTTTTCATGATTTCTCAGGGCCCCAGGACCAAAGACACCCTGTAAATGGGGATGCAGTGCCCACTGGAGGGAACTGATGGCTCCATTGCCAATAATTCTGGGAAGAAATTCATTTTTCCATTGTGAAATAAAAGACTTGGGAATTGAGCCCTAGGTTTAGGAAGAATGGAAAAGTTACCGGTTGTCAGGGGCTGACACCGGTGCTTCCAAATGGGTAAGCCTAAGTCACAGGACAACCGGGATGGAGCTCCGTTCTGATGAGAGAGATTGAGATGGGTCTTGCCTGCATGGTGCTGGTAAAACATTCTCTTCGTTATCCCTAAACTTCTGCAGTGTCTTTCTCGAAGTGACACAGTGATTCTCTTGTCCCACCCAGCCTCCATGCTGTGTAGGGGGTAATACTGGAGAAGGGTTTATGGATGAAAGAGGCAAGAAGAAAAGAGCGTCCATTCCTCAGTGGTGGCGTGGAACTAATTTCCCCTTAACTGGTGGTGGTGCCATCAGGTGGAGGAAAGCCTGGGCCAGCAGAGCATCAGTGGCAGGGACGTCTAGGGTGGGGGGTTGGGGATGAGGGTAGGCCAGAGCAGAACAGCCACCAAGATCACCCCTGAGCCTAGGGAAAGCCCACCGACCAAGTGTCCATAATGCTGGGGTCACACCTTGTTTGGAGGGTAATTTCCAGCAACGGCACTGGTGTGGGAGGGCTTTGCCATCGTACTGTGTACTTGCAAAATGAGGCTGTAAGAATCTCCCTCAGAGAGTGATATGAAAATTAAAAGAGCTAAAGTAAATAAAAACTGACCCATCTATTAGGGCAGGGAGGAAGTAAAAAGGGAGAAGGAGGCTTCTCATTAGCAGAGGATTATTTTTAGGGTAATGCTTACCCAGACATTGTTCACATTCAGTCAAAAGTCAAGAGTGGTTATAAAACTTGGCCCATCACTGCAATATGAGAAAAAGGGCACTTCAAAATGCAAGCTACTGCAGCAAGCATATTATGCAATAAAAGTATTAGGGAACACTACATCTCCTTGGGGTAAAGTGTTGCACATACCCAACAATGTCAAATAGGAAAAGAAGTTACAATGACTATAAAAAAAAAGAGTCAATGAAGAGACTAGATCCAAAAATGTGTATTTTGAGCAGTTTATGAGAAACTGTGAGTTAACCTAGTATATCAACTCAAACCAGAATCAGGGGGCCATTTAAATGCAGAAGAGAATGATATATAGATTACATGGGAGAAAAAGAATAAGAGAGAGGCAGAGGACATAAAAATAACAATATTGGGGCAGGGGGTACACCCCAGAATCAGATAAAGATATCACCCTAATTCTCCTGTATACAGATGCCACCCTTATTCTGGTAAAGAAAATGGGTGATAATTACCAGTATTTGTATTTTGTCATACATGTGTGAATGTTTAAGGTGATGTTTAGTGAACTGTAAATAGCATGGGTTTAGTTCTGCTCAACTAATCCTATATGTCGTAATTATAAAGCCACAAGTAAATACAAACCCTTCAATTATCAGGAACAGATATCTGATCCAAGTGGAACCAACTGACAATTGCAAGCAAAATCCTGTTGCCCACAAGAGTGTGGGGAAAGAAGTACTTTCATACCCTCTTTGTGGCCTTATAAGCTGGTTAAAAAATACACTTCTGAAAAGCAATTTTGCAATTATGTGTCAAAGGCTATAAAAACGTTCATAAGATTTATCCCCCGACTCTCTTCTATCCATCCCTGCAATGTATCTGCTTTGGGAATGCACTCTACTGAGATACTACAAAGTCCTGGAGAAGCTAATATAATTTGTACTACCAGGTATTAAAGAGCACACTATTTTTAATGACGAAAAATGAAAAACAGCGAATATATCCAATCATTATAGGTATGGTTAAACATATTATGCTTCCTTTTCAGGTTTGTAGAGATACAATGTATGTAAATTTTATAAGTTTTGAAAAAGGTGTACAGTTATGTAAATATCACCACCATCAAGTCATAGAATACTTCCATCATTCCAAAATTCCCCTCAAGTCCCTCAAGAGTCTCTGCTCTCCTCTCACCACAAGGAAAACCACTGATCTGATTTTCTCCCTGTAGTTTTGCTTTCTCCAGGTCATCATATAAAGTGACTCATACACTATTAGCCTTTTGGGTATGGCTTCTTTCTCTTAGTGTAACGCATTTGAAATTCATCCAAGCTGTTGCTGAGTAGTAATCTGTTGTACAGTTGTACAAAACTTTATCCACTTACTATCCATTTTGGTTTCCTAAACATTTTTCTTTTGAAATCATTAAAAATTTACAAGAATTATAGATTACAAAGATAGTATAGAAAGGTCTTGTATACCTTTCACTCAGTGTTCCCTGATTGTTACATCTTACCTTACTATAGTAAATCTCAAAACCAGGAAACTGACATCAGTACAATGTGTGTGCAGAGTCCTATGCCATTTTGTCACATGTAGATTCCTGTAAGTATCACTGCAATCGAGAAGCAGAAACGCTCCATCACCACAATTATCTCCCTCATGCTAACCTACATAGACCCACCCCCAATCTTTACTTCCTTTTACCTCCCCCATCAATAATATGATTGCTTTAAATATTTCCTCCACATACCTAGGAACCACATCAGACAGTTTTAATGTTTGCTTCAACCATCAAACAGTATAGAAAACCCAAGAGGAGAACGAAAGTCTACTGTTTTTACACATATTTTTTACTCTTTCCTTAGTTTTTTTTCTTCCTAATGTTCCAAGATTCCTTCTTTCATCATTCACTTACTGTTTAGTGGACTTTCTTTAGAGAACTTCCTTGGCTGGTGACAAATTCCCTTAGTTTTCCTTCATCTGGGAACATCTTTATTTCCCTTTCATTCCAGAAGATATTTTCTCTGGTTATAGAATTTTGGATTAAAGTTCTTGTCTTTCAGCACTTGAAAAATATCATGCCACTTCCTCTAGTTTCCATGGTTTCTTATAAGAAATATGCTGTTATTAGAATTATTTTTCCCCTGTAAGTTACGTCATTTCTCATTGCCTTCAAGATTTTTTCTTTACCATTACTGTTCTAGTCTGCCAAAGCTGCCAGAATGTAATACACCAGAGATGGATTGGCTTTTAATAAAAAGGGATTTATTTAGTGAAAAATGTATAGTTCTTCTGAGGAAAGGCAGACTTTCAACTGAGGTTCTTTCTTACGTGGGAAGGCAATCTCTGCTGGCCTTCTTTCCAGGCCTCTGGGTTCCAACAACTTTCCCCAGGGTGATTCCTTTCTGCCTCTCCAAAGACCTGGGCTGAGCTGCAAGTGCTGAGATGAGGTATGCTGAGCTGCTTCCGCTGTACTATGTTGAGCTCTCTCATTTAAGCACTAGCCAATTAAATCAAACGCAGGCACGCCTCCTAGCCAGATGTAATCAGCAGCAGATGAGATTTACATACTCGTGTCCACAGCAATAGAACTAAGCACCTTCACTTGGCCAAGTTGACACCTGACCCTAACTACCGCAATTAGTTTTTAAAAGTTTAACTATAATGTGTCTTGGCATGAATTTATTATTTGGGGATTTATTCTGTTTGGGATTTGCTTAGATCCCAACTGTAGGTTTATTTCTTTTGCCAAATTTGGGAAACTTTAGCCATTACTCCTTCGAATGTTTTCTCAGCCAATCTCTTTCTCCTGTCTTTACTCTAGAGTTTTTGTTACAATCCCACATGTTCCTGAGGCTGTTCACTTTATATCTCAGTGTATTATTTTTCTTTTGTTAATATTGGGTAATTTCTGCTCTTCCATCTTCAAGTTCACTGATTTTTATTATGTCCCTCCATTCTGCTCTTGAGACCACCAATGAGCTTTTATTTCTAAGCTACCTTATTTTTCAGTTCTACAATCTCCATTGGTCTTCTTTATATCTTCTATTACTTTACTGAGACTTTGTATTTTTCATTTTTTTCTAGCATATTTGTAATTGCATACTGAAGCATTTTCATGATAGGTGCTTTAAAATCTTTGTCAGATAATACCAGCTTGTCTGTCATTAAGCTGCTGTTGTCTCTTGATTGTCTTTTCTCATTCAAGTTTTTCCTGGTTCTTTGTATGATTGATATTTTATTGAACCCATCATGAGTGGAGTTATGAGATTCTGGATCTTATTTGAGTCTTCCATTTTAGCAGACCTCCTCTCCCATCAAGCCAGGGGATGAAGGGGACAGCACCCCGTCACTACCAGATGGAGGGGAGGGTCTGGGTGCCCGCTCAGCCTCCATTCACACTCAGGAAGGGGAGGGGGCCCCTCATCACTGCCGGACGGGGGTGCAGGTCTAGGCCTCTGCTGGCACTGCCCTGGCTGAGGGTGGAGGCGGGGTCTCCTCCTTAGAGCCCGGCAAGGGTGAAGGTCCAAGGGCCTGACTTTGCCTTCAGTGATGCCACCCTGGTGAGGGGGTGGAGGCACCTCCTCATAGCCTGGCAAATTGGAGAGGTGGGAGCCAAGGCTCTTCTCTCAGTCTTTATTGACAGGGTAGCGTGGGTCTGAGCGCCTTCTGTGGAGTTCAGCTGGAGTAGAGCAAAGGAAGTCTAAACATTTTCTTTCTTGTTCTAATGCCCCTTTCTTGGTCCCTTGGTTAGAGAAAGCAGGCTTTCCTTGGGACTCTTTTTGTCTGTGCTCATTAGCATTTCCAGCTTCTTTAGCACCCAGGCCAAGCTAAAGGAGATAAAAAAAAAAATTCAGGAAATCCATTGCCATGCATTGAGGTCCCTAGACAGTCTGCCACCTTCTTTCCTACTTCTTAGAGTTTTCTTAGGTTTGTTTTATATATTATGTCCAGACTTATTTGGAGGAATACGATAAAACTTTAAATGAAAAAAAAAAGATATCAAACTTTCTGCCTATTGTTGTGATTACAACATATATATATATAAAAATCACAAGCATGTAAGAAAAAAAGGCTGAAAGGAAATATTCCGAAATGTTACCAGGCATTGAGTTCATAAAACAGAATGAGGGATAGGCTTTTTCCTGTTTTCCGGTGTTCTATATGATAGCAGCATTGCACCAAACATATAAAATAAACGAATAACAAAACTGTTCAGTCACCTGGACAAGTAAAACAGAAGGTCTTAAAAATGGGACCTGAAAAAAACCCAATTCCCGGATGGCTATATTGAACATTTATAAAACTGCATCATAAACTTCAAAATTTATGAAGTCTGTAAAGGATAGATACTGTTGCTTTGGTTGAACAAATCCAGCAAATATTTGAATGAGGAGAATATGGTCAGTAGAAAGAACTTGTATAGAACCAGGAGGGAAAGAAGAGATGTTTTATATCGAAGCACATGTTCTCTGGCACGAGCACATAATAAATTGAAATTGACATCAACAGTTGGCTCAAAAATAATCCACTACAAATATGCCCAACATGCCCACATTCTCACCGACAGAACAGTGAAGCGTGCCCTGCATTGTTCCCAGCAGCTCTTTAAAAGTCACAGATGCAGTTCAGTTAAAATAACATAGGGAGGTACAAGTTTATTACATGGTTACCAGCAAAATCACACACTTGTTTTTTTTTTTTTTTCAGTAATAATGTGGCAAATAAATACACTCTCACTCCATGGGAAATGGTGGCAATTATCAAGTGCCCGTGTTCACACCATCATATTGTTTACTGATAATTGTGCAATTAACCAACGGCAGTATGCTACAATGGATGGTGCATTTTTCCACATGTCACACACAATGTGGGGTGCATGTAAGAAGCACGTAGGGGGTCTTTCAAGGGTGAACCCCATATGTAAACATTTATTTGAGGTCACACATCAATCCCCAAACATCCCCAGAGACCCCCAAACATCCCCAGAGAGTTCCCCTGCTTTTTAATTATGTGTGTATGTATATATATTCAATTGCCTCAGCATATGATATACAATTAATGCCCAATATAAAACTATTTGTTATATGCATTAATAAAAAGTAGTAAAGAATTTCAGTGGCATGGATAATCCAAACAGTTCAAATAAAATTGGAATACTTTATGTTTGTGTTGGTTTTCCAGAGAAGAGCTTCGGGTCTGAAATCAGAAGTTCCTAAACCAACTAGCAGCTCTACTAATGACGAATTAAGATATCTCAGATAAATGACTTCCAGGTTTTGAATTTCAGGTTTCTCAACTATGAAAAGGACCTAAAGAGGTTTGTTATGACTCCAATGCGGTAATATATGTAAAAGCACTTGTAAATCAAACAAGCACTACACACATAGGAAATATCAAGGGGCAACAGCAACAATCCAGATGTATATTCAAGGACATATATGTTATCTGTGGTCCTCCTCATTGTTGGCAAGAAAGAGAGACTCAGAACAATGACTGGTAATGAGGGCAAGGAGGTGGCATATGAGGAAACCAAATTGGATGACTTGCTGCATCCATGATCCATAAAAATAAATTTTGAACAGAATGGATCAGATCCAGAGCCAGGTATGGTAAGCAGTTCCTAAAAAATATAAAAGCAACAGGATTTAGGTGACGTCCCACACTTCTATAGTTTACCTTAATCATCCAGACTATGTTGACCCTAATCAGCTCAAACTGACCTGTTTGGGGGTAAAAATTATATTTCCAGCCAATATATACCAAAATAATGGTAGCACGGCATTACCAACAGACCCCAAATTTCTAAATCTCTCCAAGTTTCTGCATTACGCCACTCAAAATAACACACTGATGTTTAGTTTAATGACACTCAGGAAAAATACACCACAGCTAGAAGAGCTTTTGCAAGCTAGAAAAAAACTCAACGACAAAGGTGTTTTTTTTTTTAATGCTTTTTAATTAAAAGTTTTTTAATGTACTACAATTAACCAACACAATGGACCCTTTTATTCGATATGTTTGGATCCAAAAGTTGGTTGGTTCATTGAAAAATTTCTTAAACTCTAGTTCTTATTTTAATTGAAAACATACATATGTTCACTTGGTCACCAATATTTTAATTTCCATACTTGGTTTTTCCTTTGTTTATGGGCTGCATGATTGTAGTTCAAATTGTATATTTTTTGTAAAATATACCTGTTGTGCATTGTCCAAAATTTCTAGCTTTTCTCTCAAGTGAAGTGGCAACTTAAAAACACTTCGGAAGAAATCTGAGTATAGATTCAATATCTATTCTTATGAATTCTTCCCAGTCTTTTATAGTTACCTCGTGCACTCCTAATTCAGCAGCAATTTTGTTAGGAAATTGTTTTATCAAGTCTTTTCAAAGTGTCTAGCTTAAAGTTCAGAGACACATCAGCTCTCTTTTTGCATTCAGCTTATGTAATGATTAAGTGATGTAATTACAAGAAATTGTATAGCTGGCTTAAACAAATTAGCACACAAAACCAACTTTCCTTTGTTAAGAGTACTACTCACCTTTGGAAGCATAATTCATGAACATCCTTGGAAGTAGCCTATGAACATTAAGAGCTTAGTGGGCTGCCAGCAACACTCATTGCATTTTTTTTTCTTTGCATGGTCTGGCCCTGGAAACCGAACCTGGGTCTCCAGCATGGCAGGCAAGAATGCTGCCACTGAGCCACCGTTGACCACCCAACACTCATTACATTTTACAGAAGGATAAGAGGCTAATGTTTATCTGCAAAACAGTTTTTTGTGGAGGCATAAATTTGTATCTCAGGCCTTGAAAGCAGCAGGCAGGGGCTAGTAAGTCACTTCAATGATGAGGGAATTTAGCTGCTCTCTAGGGTCTGCATCTCACTACAGCTTCTCTACTGACCACTTTTTATTGTGTCTCTTAGTATACAATAAACATTTACTTCTTTATGCAAGTGTACATCAAGAGTGAGACAAAACTTCAGTTCCAATTTTAAAAGGAGTTTATCAGTTAAAATCAGGTATAATTGCATATAACAGAAAAACAAAACAAAACAGTGGCTTATATAACATACAATTGTTATTGTTTTTCATCTGAAAGAAGACTGGAAGTAGGCAGCATGAGGTTAGTATTATGATACCAGAGTATCATCAGAAATCTAGGCTCCTAGCTTCTGTTCTACCTTCTAGGACATGGCTTCTATCCCCTCAGACATCTCTTGATGCAAGATGGCTGCTGGAGCTCCAGCCATCAAATATGGGTTGTAGGGTAGAAGAAGGAAGAAAAGAAGAGAAAAAAGATTTCTCCTCCCAGGTGAGTCAGTTCCTTTTGAGCAGCCTTCCTAGAAGTTCTACACAATCCTGCTTACATCCCATTGGCCCAAACATGAAAACATAAAAATGTTTGTTTGTATGTTTTCAACATTGACAAACCTAGCTGCAAGGGTTGGAAGAGGATGGGGTGGGCATGGAGTAAAAATAAATTGTAGTCTTTTGTTCCAGGTAGCAACAAGCCCAGCTAAAAATCAAGGTACTATTACTAAGGAGAGAAAGAACAATGGATGCTGAAATAGGTCACTAGTAGTTTTTTCCATGAGTACTTAACCTAAGGAATTGTCAGTGGTACATTGTGTCATAATACATATAGTTTTGGAGATAACAGAAACATATATAAATATTTCCATATTTTAAAATTCAGAGATAAGAAAAGTCTCTGAACATATCCCTTACAAGTGTAGTCTACTCTATATAGCATAAGTAACAAATTAATGCTTCTATTACTCATTTCCAATTCATCTTCTCCAGAATTGTGTGGATAAGGGAAAGTTCTCGGTCTTGATCATAGGATGGTATCTCACCCTGCATTTGTCAGTTTTGTTTCTCTGATCTTTCTTTGTCTCTCATATCATTTTTGCCCTGACAATAGTGTCTTTTGGAATGAACACTTTCTTAGGTTAACCATTACAAGATTATTTTAAAAGAACACTCAGTCGCTCTGCCTGCAATCTGCCAAAATACAGAATAAAATGAGAGCATTTCTCAAACTCCAACAAATTGAGCTGAATTTTAGAAGTTCTCTTCATTTCTACTACCTTCTTCAAAAAACAGTGCGGCATGCTGTCAACTGAGATGAGATCTCTCTTTTCCTCTCTCCTTCCCTGACAAAGTGTGTCACTTAAGAGCTGTTTCTTTGAGAGCTGTGTGATATGCCTTTGAGTTGTTGGCTATAATGCTAAGACACAGTTTATATGAGTCGTCAGCTTTTCCTGAATAAGCTTTTTATTTTAGAACAGTTTCGATTTACAGAAAAATTGCAAAGATAATACAGAGAGGACCCACATACCAGTGTCCCCTATCATTGACGGCTGCTGTTTTCTGATGGGACACAATCCTTCATGGCAGCATTTCACATGGAACAAAAGACTGTCGCTTAATAGAGGTCTTTGAAAATGATGGCATTTCTTTTGTAATGTCATTATGCTTACTCTATGCCTCCCCGCCTATCTACCCTTTCAGCTACCAAAGGTGTGGACATGTATCGTCTTAACTCCCAGAACTTCTTCCTCCTCGTGGACTAACAGTTTGGGCGACTGTGCCACCCCCCCTCGCAGTCCTTGTCACTCGGGTGCCGTGATTCCTGGAGTGGGCAGGCGACCCAGACCTAATCAGAGCACCCCTCATGGGGCCACAGTAAACAAGGAGCTGCTGGAAGTGATTGTCACCACCTGTGGGACAGACACACCCAGGATGAAGCCCAAGGGAGATGTGAGGAAAAAGAGAGCGAGGGTGCTCATACTCTACTCCCATCGTCCCGTTTACTTTGCCTGGGACTATCTCAGGTTTTGCCTGAGATTATCCTGATTGATAACTGATAGAGTTCTCTGTTGCCCTTAAAAGTGGGAAATTGTCCAGTCACCCTAATTAGGGATCTCTGCTCATCTATGCATGAGATCAGCTGACACCCTAGGTACATGACTTATTAAATAATTTTGAGGGAGAAGGAAGGAGGGTTTTGCAAGCAAAACAAGTGTCACTTGCCCTGCTCCCTCTTTCATGGCTACAATCGCTGAGTCTTTCATTTGACCATTTGAGGCTCACCCATGAATAACCTGCATAGACACAACTGGACCATTTTGTTGCAAAAGGCAGGTGCAAAGTCCTGGAAGCAAGAGAGGGACAAAGTGTTTAAGGAGCTAAAGGGAGATCAGCAGGGCTGCAGAGGAGAGGGAAGTGGAGTGAGAGGGGAGATATCAGGCAGGGAGGGAAGGCAGGACCAAGTGCTTCATCCTCAGGGCACCGAGGAACTGGGAACAGCTTTATGCTAGAAGGCAGGTCATTTTGGAAGGATCACTCTGCTTGCACGTGGAGAGGCAGATCTGGAGACAGGATGTTGACCCAGTAGACCCAGGAACAATGATGTTGTCTTGAATTGAGCCATGACAGTGGAGATGGAAAGATGGAAAGGAGCAAATGTACTGGAGGTATATCTAGATAGTTCCCACATGGAAAGCTTGGGGTTCTGTGAAGGGAAATAACCCCTTCCTAAGCCTGGCTTCCCAGAAATAAGTACCTGTTCAATAAATGAATCTCAAAGGCTTGACATTGAGAAGATTTGGAGAATTGAGCCACCTCAAAATTCTCTAGCAAAGAAATTCTGCCTTGGTGTCCAGGTTTTATGGGAGAAAACGTTCCTGGAAAAAGTATTCAGACACTGCATATTTCAATGTGGCAGGCTCAATTTTCTTGGGTAAAAGCAGAATCTCTACTTCTAAGATTTTTCAGGCCCTTGGTTAAGGACAAATATTCATATTCTCTTGCCCTTCAAACACTATAGAATCAGGAGAGTATTTTCTTAGTTCTGTTGGTATTAGATAGAGCTATTGACTGTCCTCCTCTTTTACAGCACTATAAAATATATTGTACTGAAATAAAGGTTTACTTTGCAACTGAGAATTCATGGGCAAGTATCCTGCTGACTCCTCAGAACCCTGGATGAGCGTGTGGTTGCTTTTGTTGATGCAGGTATTTTTAGAACCAATTAACGTCCTTTCCAACCTTTCCAGAGGATTCTTTAGATCATAATCAGCTGTATGTGTGTGTACTTGTGTGCATGCGTGTGTAGGAGAAGAGAAAGTTTACAACACACAGTTAAGTTTCTGCTAAATGAAAAATTTGCCCAAGTCACAGTCTCCTCTTAGACAATATGCTTGCATTCTGCTCAATTCTGCCCAAAGCAGCCACTAACCATAAAACCATCTTGCTTTCCTCCACCGTCATCAGACACTTTTTTTTTTTCTTCTGATGGAGGAACTCCTGCTGCTTGGACACAGCAGACAGAAGATGGAGAGTGCTCCAAAAAGACCTTTAGCCAAGAGGTTTTAGCCCAAGGCATTGGCTTGATGGCTCGTCCTTGTGGACTGAAAGCAGGGCACTGGAGTGTCAGCCTGATGGGATTGTGAACCAGGAAGGGACCTTTTGTTCAGTCCAGAGGAGAGGCATCCTGGAGAGAAGATGGATCCTGAGTCACAGGTCCCCTTCCTGGCTGGGTGGCCTTGGGCACTGAGCTGCATCTGCCTGAGGCTCATTTCCCTCGCCTGTAAATTAGGTAGACTGATTGAGGGTAATGAGGACCCTGCCCTCCCCGGATTGCCGTGGTGATTGCATGAGATAGTGCCATGAAAAGGCACCTGTGAACTGCAAAGCACTGAGACCCAGAGCGGAGAACAGACTTACCAAGGCCAGGGGTCTAGCTGTCTGAGAGGTCAGGCGCCCAGTCCAGGGCCCCAAAGTGCCTCTCAGGGCCTCGATTACCCAAGCTCCCCGCACGGGGCTAAGTCCCGGAAGGTGCTGCCCCCGAGCCTGCAGGATGCCTGCTCCACTCAGGGGTCCAGCATTAGCATCTAGACGGGAAACCTTGGCCAGCCTGGGCTTACTATTTCTTATTCTAAACCAAAGCTCTTAATCAAAGCATAGGAGCTTTGCTTTTTCCTGGCCATTTCCTTCTCAGACTTTCGGGTTTTGATAGTACATGGGGTTTATTCACTCATCCTGGGTTGTCCAGTTACCCCTGCTTCCCTGAGGGGGTATATGGGGACTCTATGTTCTCTGCAGGACTTTTCTACAACTTCATTCAGCCCCAGGCAAACTGAGATAGTTGGTTGCCCTAAATTACCACATTTCTTTGAATGACTGCTATGTACCACCTGCTGTTCCCAGCACTTTATCTTGTGTTTCATTTATTCCTTCCAACAAATATGGGAGGTAGTTGTTATTATTTCCACTTTGCAAGGTGAGGAAACCCAGTTCAGCGTGATCACTTCACCTGCCCCAAGTTGCACAGCGAGCCCGGGCCCCAACAGGACCAGGGTGTTGTGGCCCCAGGGTCTGTGCTCTCGCCCTCCTGTGATGCTGCCGCCACCCTTCTCGAGGAGAGGAGCGTCACCTCATAATCCGTCTGCGACGACAGGTGGGGAGCAATTGGAAAACGATTCTGGAATGGAGAGTCCGTGTGCTCATGAACAGACGAGAGAACAATGGGTGTGAGGACTCGGTTCAAGTTCACACCACATGCCTCCTCACGTCACCTCCTTAAGCCTGCTTTCTTCATCATGCGAAATGGAGTTAATAAAATGTGCACTGAAGCAATACTGTGAGGCTCAAGTAAGGGAAGTGATGCAGACGTGTTATATAACCTGAAAAGCTTACTATATCAGTAGAAAGGGGGTTAATTTGTTCACTTAGGTATTATGTTACTGATGACTTACATTCACCTCTACAGCAAGATGAATAATTTCCCATCTATTTCCCAGAATGTATTCTGACAGCTGGTATCTTCCGATGGCCCAATAGCAGATGCCTGTGATTGTCACCATGGTGGATACCCCCCCCTTCCTTATCCCAGCAGGTTCCTGATTTCCAGGTGAGGCCCTCGTCCTTTCTCCATTCTCAGGAATTGGCACATGAGCCGATCAGAGTCGATGAGACATTCGCTGCAGCTTCTGGGAAACAGAAGTTTCCTTTACCTTCTGTGGGCGATTTCCTTGCTTTCCTGCTGGATGTGAGCAATAGCAGTTACAGCCCCTAAAGCTATCCCAGCAGTGTTGGGTGCATCGTGTGGAGGGGGAGAAAAGCCTAAGTCTGTGGAAGCACAACTGAAAAATGGAGAGAAATAGAGTCTTGAGCATATCGCTTTAGCATTAAATCGAGTCACCTACAAATTCCAGATCTGCCCCTTAGGGCTCAGTCACCTTAGAAATGTCCCTTAACTTTTGCGAGCTTTAGACCCTTCATCTGTAAAACAGGATCAACGTGTACTCTACGTGGTATTGTGGTGAGCTCCGGTTAGATAACAGTGATCAGATTGGCAAATGGTAAGTGCCCAGTTAATGGCTAGATAAGGAAAAACTCAAAAACAAGATTCTTGTTTGGGGTTTGATGAGACTCAAGGAGCTTCACTCATGACATTCTGTGTGAAGCACACCTCTGCAAAGGGACAGGGTGGGGCGGCGCTTAGCTAAATCATTTCTTACTGTCTTATTTTCCTGTTTGCATAATTCACTTTGCATTTTAATTTGAATATTAATTCACTTCCCAAGAACAACTCAGGACCAAACTCAGATGCAGCATAGTGTGTGTGTGTGTGCATGTGTGTGGACATGTGCACACGTGTTTGCATGTGGCAAAGGTGCATATCTGGGATGAGGGCTACCTGAAAACAGTTGGCTAGAAGATTTAAGTTCTGACATCCTTAATCTCCTCATTCCAGATCTTTTTGATCATTTGCTAGGGTCCTGATCTCCTTTGGTCTAGGATTGCCTGATTTTAATATAAATGTGAGAGAGCAAGAGAGAAAGAAGAAGGGGAGGAACTTTACTATTAGAGGGGACTAAGCCTTCTCTTGCTGTTCAGCGGTGTCTTGGAAACCCTAGGGCCCAGTTGGCTTTTCCTCAATAACAGTGGTAGATAAGGAAGCAACATGTGTGACCATCTGAACTCTATCCAAAAGGAAATCCACTCAGGAAACTCCAAGACTACAGCTGGCAAAAGAACACAGAGAACAAGAGGCAGTTACATTTGGGGGGGCAGGACCACAAAAACCAACAATTTGCTCCAGCTCTGCCATCACTATATATTTCCCTTTTCTGGGCCCCAGGATCCTCAGCTGTAAAATGGGCTGTCAGAAGTAATGTGGAGTGAGGACAATGTCAAATCGGGTCACCACTTCCAGCAGGATCCTGCACCTACACACCCTAGACCGATGAGATAATAGGGTCAGTGAACCCAGCAGGAGTACAATAAATACCCCAGTGCTCCCTCATGAAGGAAAATCTTCATCTCCCAGGCTCAGCTCAAATGTTGTATCTTCTGGGGAGCTTTCACAGCTTGGATTAGGGAGACAAAGCCAGTCATTCATTCACTCTCTGTCCCCAATCCCTCAGTCCCCAGTCCGCACAGTCCTGCAGGGTCCCAGTGCATTTTCACTTTCCTTGTCTGTCTTTTCTGCCAGGTTGGGAGCTCCTCAGTGGAATTTAGTTTAGTGTTGCAGAATCTTTACCAGGCGCCCAATCGAGGCTAGCCACTAAAGATTCGAAGTTTGAATAAGAAAGAGAACATGGACTAGAGAAGCTCACAATATAAGGATGCAGAGAGAAGGAAAGTTATAATTACAAAAGAATTTCTATATGGAAGTAGTACGGCGAGGGGGGTAGCTCTGTGAGAAGCAGGAAGAGATCCTGGGAGGCTTCCCAAAGGAAGGGATGCTTCCAGGACCGGGTTTGCACCTTACTAATTTCAATCTGGTGCATCTGGTGCATTTTAGATGTGAATGAAAAGTGTGAGGCTTGTGGCTGAGATCCCATCTAATTCAGCATTCATCTCCCTGATTTATTAATTATTAAAATTTTTTTGTTGTTTTTCTCTCTATGGGAATTAGAACTAACATTATCCATTCAAAGACCTGTATTAGCCCTACTCAGTATTAATTCATTTGATGGTTCAAGAAGAATCTCAAGACCACCTGCTGTGTGTTGAGCTCTCTTTTAAGCACAGAGATAACCACAGGGTAAGACAGAAAAGTCTCTAACCTCATCGAGTAGAGTTGAAATTTCTGCCTTTACCTGTCTGCAGGCTGCAGAGGCCCTTCAATAGTCAGATATTCCTGGTTTATCAATCCACAAATATTGATTGAAAACCTCTCTACTTCCCTGTACACACGAAGCAGGCATTTCATTATTTTGTCTTTATTGTTCTCTCTACTTAAGTACCATTTCCTTGGCAACCCTTTCTTCCTGGGCATTCCTTCTGGCTTTCCTCAAGATTACCTGAGATTATAAGAGAAGCTCCATGAAGGCAGGGGCCTCATCTCTCTTGTTTGCTGCTGTGTCTGAGCACCTAGCCAAGAGCTTGGCATATAATGAATAAATTCGTAATTAATACATTACACGATGGATGAGTAGATGAAGACATGTCCTCCAAGAAGCATTCTCTGGCTGCAAAACTGAGGATAAGCACCTCTCCCAGGTGCTACCACAGCCTCTATGCCACATCCAGCCAAGAACATTATTTTTCTCATTTTGCTTCTGTCTTGACTGCTAGGCTGCAAGCCCCTCTAGAAAGATCATGAGTTTTCCATCTCTAATTCCTTAGCTTTGGATGTGGGATGAGCATAAAGCATATGCTCACATAGTAAATAATGTATAGTGAACATAACCAAACTGAAATGAAACCCACTCAACTCTTCAGTAAATCACTGTAGACTGGCCTTTGATCAGGTTCTAAGGACCCACTTTACCTGGGAACCTCCATGGTACTGAAGAGTTTGTTAAAGCTCAAAAGCATCAGTGGTGAAATAAGACAAGAAAAGGAAATAACAGATACACAGACTGGGAGAGAAAAAATAAAACTGCCTTTGCTCATAGATGATATGATTTCCTTTATGGAAAATCCACAAAATTCTGGAACTATTGAGCAATTGTAGCAAGGATGCAGGATACATGGTTAAAATACACAAGTCAATTGCTTTCCTATATACCAGTAATGAACAATTGGAATTTGAAATTAAAAACACAATGCCATTTACATTAGTATCAAAAAAAAGAAACACTTAGGTATAAATTGAACAAAATATGTGCAAGATCTGTATGCAGAAAACTGAAAAACTCTAACAAAAGAAATCAGGGAAGATCCAAATAAATGGAGGGATATTCCATGTTCAGGAACAAAACTCAATATTATTAAGATGTTATTTTTTCCAAACTTGATGTATAGATTCAAGGCAATTCCAATCAAAGTCCCATATAAAGTTATTTTGTAGATATCAACAAGCTGGCTCTAAAAATACTATGAAAAGAGAGAGAGAAAAAAAAAGAGAATAGCCAACAAAACACTGAAGAGGATTGACACTACCCAACTTCAAGACTTGCTACAAATCTACAGTGATCAAGAGAGAATGGTATTGTCAAAAGAATAGACAAATAGATCAATAGAACAAAATGGAGAGCTCAGAAACAAATCTACACAACTGATCTTTGACAAGGGAGCAAATGCGTTTCAATGGAGAAAGGATAGTCTTTACAATGAACAGTGCTGGAGCAACTGGACATCCACATGCAAAAAAAAAAGAATCTAGACACAGACTTTGCCCCTTTCAGAAAAATGCTTTGAAAAATCAAAACAAAGTGGATCATATCCATAAATGTAAAATACAAAACCATAAAGCTTCCAGAAAATAGCAAAGGAGAAAAATCTATGTGACCATGGTTTGGTGATAACTTCTTAGGTAAAACTCCATGAAAGAAAAAATTGATGCTGGACTTCATTAAAACTAAAAACTCATGCTCAGCAAAAGGCATTGTTAAGAGAATGAAAAAACAAACCACAGAATGGGAGAAAATATTTGAAAAATATATAGCTAACAAAGGACTTGTATCCAAAATATATAAAGAACTCTTAAAACTCAATATCAAGATATGGACAACCAAAGCTATAGGCTGAGCCCCCAGTCTTGGGGTTTGTTCATATGAAACTTATCCCCACAAAGGATAGGTCAAGCCTACTTAAAATTAGGCCTAAGAGTCACCCCCCAAGAGAGCCTCTTTTGTTGCTCAGATGTGGCCTCTCTCTCCAGCCAACACAACAAGCAAACTCACCACACTCCCCCTGTCTACTTGGGACATGACTCTCAGGAGTGTGGACCTTCCTGGCAACATGGGACAGAAATCCTAAAATGGGCTGAGACTCAGCATCTAGGGATTGAGAAAAACCCTAGAATGAGCTGAGATTCAGCATCAGGAAATTGAGAAAACCTTCTCAACCAAAAGGGGGAAGAGTGAAATGAGACAAAGTGTCAATGGCAGAGAGATTCCAGAGCCAAGAGGTTATCTTGGAGGTTGTTCTTATGCATTATGTAGATATCACCTTGCTATTCAAGATGTAATGGAGAGGCTGGAGGGAACTGCCTGAAAATGTAGAGCTGTGTTCCAGTAGCCATGTTTCTTGATGATTGTATAACGATATAGCTTTCACAATGTGACTGTGTGATTGTGAAAACCTTGTGTCTGATGCTCCTTTTATCTACCTTGTCAACAGACGAGTAGAAGATATGGAATAAAAATAGATAATAGGGGGAACAAATGTTAAAATTTAAAAAAAAACTCAATATCAAGAAAACTAATTTAATATCAGCAAAACAGCCGAACAGACACCTCACCAAAGAAGATATACAGATGCCAAATAAGTATATAAAAAGATGCTCAATATAATATATCATTAAGGAATTGCAAATTAAAGCAATAATAAGCTACCACTATGCTCTTCTATTAGAATGGCTAAAATGCAAAATACTGTATACGGCAAATGCTAGAGAGGATGTGGGGCAAGTGGAACTCTCATGCATTGATGGTGGGAATGCAAAATGGTACAACCACTTTGGAAGACAGTTTGGCAGTTTCTTACAAAGCTACACCTAGGATTACCATATGACCCAGTAATTTCGATCTTAGATATTTATGCAAAAATTTGTGCACAAATGTTTATAACAACCTTATTCATCATTCCCCAAAACTGAAAGTGACCAAGATACCCTTCCAGAGGTGAACGATGAACAATCCGTGATAATCTGTGATTCATCTGTACAGTGGAATATTATTCATCAATTAAATAAATGAGCTATCAAGCCATGAACAAACATAGAGGAACATTAAATACATATTGCTAAGTGAAAGAAGCTGGTCCAAAAATGCTACATAATGACTCCAACTTTGTAATATATGAGAAAGGAGAAACTACAGAGACAATAAAAAAATTAGTTGTCACCATGGGTTCAGCGATGAGAAAAGGAATGGATAGATGGGTGGGTGCAAATGGTGCTTTAAGGCAATGAAAGTATTCTGGATGAAAACTGTGACAATAGATACATGATATCATGCATTTGTGAAAATCCATAGAACCCAACACAATGAGTGGATCCTAACTTAAACTATGGACTTAGTTAATCATAATGCATGAATATTTGTTCATCAATTCTAACAACTCTACCACCCTAATGTTATTAATAGGGAAACTGTGGGAAGGGGAGGGGAGGCAGAAGTCAATGGGAACTGTATTTTCTGCTCAAGTTTTTGTAAGCCAAAACCACTTTAAAAAATAGTCTTAGGAAAAAAAAAGCATCAGTGGGGTGATAGTAGGAAATATGTTCAACCCACTGTCAGAGTCCAACAGTTGAATCAAAACTGTGTTAATGAGGAAAAAATGGATTATATGATTATTATTTATTACCATTAAAAACAAAAATTAAATTCTGACACTGTATGCAATATCATCACATGCATTCTCCAGAAGACACTCATCGTAGGTGAAAGGAATTGGGGACAGCAAGGACAACAGCAGCTGTAAGACATGGAGCCTCTGCTCTCTGTTCCAGGGAGGGGTCTTTGGCTCTTCGTCCATCTCTTTTCCTGGCACTTGCTTCCCGGAGCAGCACTATGGTAAGAATCTCTGCATCTCAATCCCCTCATTTTAAAATAGGAATCATAATATCTACCATCTTCCAAAGTATTAAAGAAGGAGGATCAACTGCCTTGGAGCACATTGTGATTCAGTGCCATTCAATAAGTGGAAATGGCCCCTTTTGCCAATGAAAAGAATAAGAACAGCCTAGTGAGAGGTGATTTTGAGGGTTTCACCGCAAGCATGTGACTGTATTATAGCATTTCATTATCACAACAAGCCCAGAAGGCAGACATCATTATCATCTCCATTTAGATGTGAGAATCCTGATGCTCAGAAAGCCCAAGCAATATGCCCAAGGTCCCAGGGCTAAGTGAATAGTGGAGACTGAATTTGAAGCTAAGTGGCCTAATTCCAAAGCCCAGGCTTTTTATCAAATCTCTGGTTTGGGTAAGAAGAAAATTGGTTGACATACGTATCAGAGAACATTCCAAATGAGAAGAAGCTCATTTCTCCCGCAATACCTTCACCTTGCATATGGGAATTTTTTTGAAATCAGAAGCTCCTTGAGGCTTAACGCCTTGGCAAGAAGGAGCTAATCCAAGTCCTTTGCAGTTCTGACAGCTAGGCTAGTGGTCCCCACAGCATGCTTGGCACATTAGTTGTTCAGATAATATTCACTTGAAGAAAAAATGGCACCTTGACTAGGCACAGATCTGTGCTTCATTATTAATCTCTACCTCTGCCCGGTGGTCATCTCTGCATCTCAAAGACGAGCATAGCAATTTCTGCTCAGCTTTAGGATGACCCATCTGGAGAGAAACACATTGATGTGCATTCTTATGGTACATTTTATATATACCTTACAACACGATGATGCATAGGTAAAGGAGGACTTGTTAAAGATCAAAAGAGTTAAGAGAGAAGAAGTAAAAATGTTCATATCATTGTTAGACTGAAGATTCTCTGTGGAACAGGCTCACGTTTGGGTTGCTCAGCCTTAAGTTAACGTCCAAGGTGCCTGCAGACGCTGCACAATAGTTATGTGTGGGCTGAAGAAGCACGTCTCCAAGAATTCTTAATATGATGGGAAAGGACTTGGTATACAAAGCCAGGTGGGAAAATATGGGATAAAAATATTGCATATACAGTATAACCGCATCTCCATAAAGATACAAAAAATGCATAGGAAAAAATTTAAGCCCAGAATGAAATATGCCAAATACAGAATGGTTTGCCTCTGGATAGTAGGATAATGGGAAATTATTTTTCTTCCTTGCTTGCTTTTTCTGTATTCTCCAGCTTTTCTGCAACTGTTAGGTAATAATCGGATACAATGAAAAGTAAAGCTGCACACAGAGCTCAGCTTACTAACTCAGGTCCTGGCATAACCCGGAGTGGGCAGCAGGCTGGGTGTGGGGACCACAGCTGTGAACAGCCTTGCCTGGGGCCATAGAGCAGACACTTAACCCTGGGGTCCCCTCAGCAGCCACATGAGCATGCTTGCTTTCCCAACTCCTCATCTTTGCCTAGGCCAGATGAGATGGTGATTAACTAACAGATGAGAGAGATGATTGACCAGAGTGGGTGGAGTGAAGATTTTGGAGATTTTCTGTATACAGAGGTAGATTTAAAATCTCCCAAACCTTCATTCCCCCATTCTGGGCCAAGGCATCAACATCCCTCACCTCTCTCCTGCACTGCCTGCTTCTATCCTTGCCCCTTAGAATCCATTCTCCATCCAGCTACCAGAGAGAGTGAGCAGAAACAGCAATCAGGCCAACATGCGACTCCTCTGCTTAAAATATCTGAGGGCTTCCATCACACTTAGAACAAAATCCAGACTCTACTTTGGCCTGCAAAGGGCTATGTGACCTGACCTTCCTCCCTGACCTTCACTCCCCTTCTTCGCTGTGCTTCAGCCTTGCTGGTTTCACACCCAGCTTGTTCCTACCTCAGGACCATTGCACTAATGAATCCTGCAGACTCTCCTCCCCAATTTTCTCTTACTTGGCTCCTTCTTGTCATTCAGCTGTTAGCCACCAATAGGCTTTCCCTGACCACCCAGTTACTCTCCATCATATCATCCAGTTTAATTTATTCAATTTATTGTTTATGTGTCTATTGTCTGTTTCCTTCTATGATAAAGGAAAACCCACAAGACCAGGGACCTTGACAGTTTTTACTTAGAGCTGCATCCCAGCACAAAGAGCACTGCCTGGCAGTGTTAACAAATATGTCTTTAATGCATTTGTGAATGAATAAATAAGTACAGCCCTAAATCACACAGCTATTGTTCTTTAATCAATTACTAAGGGCAATTCCCATCCCCCCTAAAGTGGTCCAAGGGTTAAGGAAATCTTCAAGGAAAGATTCTGAACTCCAGATTTGCCGCTTACAACAGGATTCTGGATTAGTCTCTTCAATTCTCTGAGCTTCGGTATCCTCTTCTAAAAAAATGGGGAAACAGAATTACCTACCTCAGAGAGTTTTTGATGCCAGTTAGATGGGTGAATACATACCAGGTACTTTGAACAGTGCCCGGCACATAAGAAGTCTTGTTTAGGTGGAGAATGTCATCATCACTGCAATTACATTCTGACCTTGTTGGCTGCATTGTGTAATGGGAAAAGCTCTTTGATCTACCACTGGCAACCAAGGGAACAAGTCTAAAACCAGGGAGACCAGTAAGAAAACTAATCACCTTCCCCTCCATGTTGAGTGGTAATAAGGCTGGGCTAGGGGAGGGGTAGCATGAATAGATGAGATGATAGATTGGCACATAATACAGAGGCAGAATTAATAGGATTTGGCAATCACTTGAGTTGTTCAAGGAAGGAGTCAAAGATGAGAGGTTGACTTGGTCAACTAAGATGAGGATGAGCAGCTTCCTATTCATATCCCCATGTGTCAGCCTAACAGATATTCAGGGCACAAAGACACAACCTGGACCCTGACTTGAAGCACTGGGGTCCAAATGGGGAAAATCAAAAGAAACAAAAAATAAGAGAAGAGATAAGTGTTCCCAGAACACCTAGAGGAATGTACAAAGGACTCTGGTCTCCCATCACGGGATGAGTTATGTTCTCTTTGGTCATGGGAGGTTTAGGTAGACATCACAGATAAAGCAGGAGACCTTGATCTTTTAATTCCTCCCTTTACAGCAGGCCCTAGAATGCTAGAATGAGGCAGAGAAATGAGAGAGATAAGAATCAGATTCTAAAAAGACAATCCCAATTAGCCAAACACTTCATTATCTAAACTCTAGCCAGCTTAGACCTAGTTTAGTTTCCTTACGTGTCCATCATTGCCAGCCAAAGCTTAAAGGCTGAACATGTCAGGAATGTGGCTTCTCTGTGTGTTAGAAGATAAGGAAAATGTGGGCCAATCGTGGCAAACTGCAAACACTAAATCAAAAAGTATAGTCCCTGTTGTATTAATCAATTCAGTTATCAACAGGCATTCATTGAGCTCCCCACATTGTGCTAAAAGCTGGTTATACCCTTTGACTAAGTAACTTCACTGGCCTGAATTTTGTCATTTCACTAGACTTTCAGATTTAAAGTTGATTTTTTTTAATCCTTCTCAAGTGTAGGAAGCATCTCCTTGCCATCTTAAAGAGAAGTTATGGCTGTGATTTAAATTTTTGTTAATGATACATCATTGTTAATATTAATTTTTCACTGTTAAAATATGGTGTATATTTCCCCTCCCTTAATGGCCCCCAGTCTTCTGTACACTTCCTTCTGCTGTTTTAGTGTTTTAATCACATTTCACACTGTTTGTCCACTACCCATTTTCCCACTACTCAACGTTCCCTAAGAATGTCCTTTCTTACAAGCTGTTCTGCTTCATAATAACCTAATAGTGCTTAGAAACTTGATAAGCATGCTTACCAGAATTGTTTATCAAAGAGAAACCAAATATCCTGGTACAATTATCAATAGCTCTCCACTTTGCTCTCAGAACTGTCCTAGTTTGCACAATAAAATATATGGACATCCAATAAGAGCTCTTGAGCTAAGAGTGAGGATGTGGGGTAAAAAACAACACTCCCACATTCATGAATATGAGAACAACTTGTTTTGCTTTACAAGATTTGTTTTCAACTTTTCAGCTATGCTGAAAATAGTGTGGTTAAGAGAGATAAACATTGGTTGGATATAAAACTATCTATTATAATTTTTAATACAGCACACATAAGTAGTAAACTCGCAAGCCTCCAATTTATAAACCAACTGGGAGATAAAATTCCATGTGTAGGACACTTGTTTGAAACTAGGCTGTGTTAGCCCATTGACTCAAGATGAATCCATTGCCTTGCCAGCTGCTGCTACCTGAAAGGCCTTTTTCTTTTGACATTTTTTCTTTTCCTTGTGGTTCATTTCCTATTCTTTGTCCTCTTGCTCTGCTTTGACTGTGGACTTGCCTAACCATTTAACTCTTCTTGTAGAAAGATGTACACCACAAGCCCGGGACCATTAAAAGATAATCCCTCCTCTTTGCAAGCTGTTTGCTCAAAATTTGCTAGACAACCCATATCTAAATCTGAAGAATTCCCAGCTTCATCCCTGCCCTTGTTCCTGAGCTTATGCTTGTGGTTTTGCCCTTTCAAGGCAGCAAAGGGTTGTGGACTGAAAACTGGGATTAGAGTCAGATGGATCATAGTTCAGATTGTGGCCATTTCGGCCACTAGACTTGTGACTATGTGCAATTAGCAATTACTCTATTTCTTTAAACCTCAGCTTCCTAATTTGACAAAATAAGATGATAACATCTACCTCATAGGGGTTTTGTTTGCATTCTCAGCACCCCTTTGGTTCTTTTTTTTTTTTTTTTTTTAGAGAGAAAGCAAATAGAAAAATTATTGAGAACACATGTGAGAGGATATGCAAGCACTCTCACAGAGACAGGCTGTGTCCATGGTGAGGGCCAGAGAGACCTGGGTGAGGGTGGGAATTATTATTGAAGGTGGCTCAAGGAGATGAAGAGCAAGTGAGTTCCAGATCATCAGAGAAAACTGAGAGTCAATTTTGGAAAGTCCAGATGTAAATGCCATCAGCAGCACTGGATTTGCTATTCAGAGCCTAGCATTTAGAATGGCTGGACACAAGGGACAGAGTGGTAGTTGGTCTGTAAGCCAGCAAGAAACATCTGGTTGGCCTCTCTCTCTAACCCAGCTCTGCAGGTGAACCCTCTGCCCTCCCCTCATGGGACATGACTCCCAGGGGTGTGAATCTTCCTGGCAACGTAGGACAGGGCTCCCAAAGTAAGCAGGGATCCAGTGTCACGGGATTGAAAAAGTCTTCTTGAACAAAAGGGGAAGAGAGAAATGAACAATGTAAAGTTTCAGTGGTTGAGAGATTTCAGAGTCAGGAGGTTATCCTGGAGGTTATTCTTATCCATTATATAGATATTCCTTCTTAGTTTATGGTGTTTTGGAGTGGCTCCAGGGAAGTACCTAAATTGTTGAACTGTATTCCTGTACCCTTGATTCTTGAAGACGATTGTCTAATGATATAGCTTTTACAATGTGACTGTGTGATTGTGAAAACCTTGTGTCTGATGATCCTTTTATCCAGGGTATGGAGAGCTGACTAAAAAAATATGGATAAAAAATAAATAAATAATAGAGGGGGTAAGGGGTAAAAAAAAAAAATAGGGTGGATTGAAATACTAGTGGTCAATGAGAGAAAGGGGTCAGGGGTATGGGATGTAAAAGTTTTTTCCTTTTTCTTTTTATTTCTTTTTCTGGAGTGATGCAAATGTTCTAAAAATGTTCCTGGGGATGAATGTACAACTATGTGATGATATTTGAAGCCATTTTGTGTACTCTGAATGGACTGTATGGTGTGTGAACATATCTCAATAAAAAATAAAAATAAAAAAGAAAGAAATTTGGGATGATGGCTGAAAATGTTGAGTTGTCTACCTCTTTCCTTCCTGGACTTTTATTCTGAGGTTGCTCAAAGAAAAGCAGCAGAGTGAGCTGTGGTGAGGATGAGATACACCCAATATAATATTGCACTTTCCCTTTCTGTTCCACCACCTGTGTCCTGGAGCTTTCCAATCCCTCGCCTCTGTTTAACCATGGCCATCCTTCACCAGCTTCTGAGTTGAGGCGGTGTCCAATGCTTGATCCACCTTTCTCCTTGATAGGCAATCCAGGAAGCCCTCTCCTGCCCCTGGACCCAGAAATGCTTCCTCTTTTCAAGAATATTTGAACCATATTAAATAACAACTCCACAACATTCTTCTATTTAAAAAAAAGTCCTCCTCTCTGATGATATTTTAAAAATAAGGGAAGTAACCCAGAGAATGTTTTGTCCCCCAGTTATCCTCCATAGATCCACCAAGCATCAGGCAGTTAATTAGAAAGAAGCATCAGGCAATTGATTAAAAAGAAGCCCAGGGACTCTAGGAACAGAAAAGGATGGTCACCACCTACACTTAGGGAAGGGAACTCCGGGGATGCAACAAGAATGAAACTGGTTTCCTTAAAAACTGCATTTCCTTCTAGGATTCTCCAGGAATGGCTCCATACCATTGCCCTACAGGGCTATTCTTAAGTCAGGTGTTTCTATCTCTGAGGCTTTCTGTGTATAATCCGACAGAGTAGGGCTATTCAGACCCGAAACCCAAGAGACATCATAGAAGGACAAGCTCTGCTAAGGACATGGGGAAGGCAGGGTGGCTTCAGCCTGGATCTCGACATACACAGGCAGGAAATGGCCTCTCAGGGAGTAACAGGTCATTCAGTTAAATAGTTATAGATTTGGCAAAGAAAAGGTCTCTGCCTTTGAGGAAGTTACTGTCTGTTGGGAGAGATAAAAGTCCACCAGGGATAACAAACTCAAATGCCGTCAGAGGCTCACAGATACCCATAAACATACATCCTGGCCAAGGAGAGGGGCCTGGGAGACACCAGTGAGTACAGGACACTCTTCAAGGCCCCACATTCCAGAAACATTTTAAATTCCATAACTGGCAATAAATCCTGTTTGAGTATTGAATTTGATATCTCATGCAAATCTCCTTAGAACAGTTTCTCTTCCTTAGCACTACTAATATTTTGAGACAGATAATTCTCTGTTGCAGTGGGGAGAGCTGTCCTGTGCATTGTAGGATGTTTAGCCACATCCCTGGCCTCTACCCCCTAAATGCCAGTGGCACCCCGATAGTTGTGACAATCAAATATGTCTCCAGACATTGCCAAATGTATCCTGAGGGTCAAAATCACCCCCAGTTCTTGCCACCTTAGAAGGAATTGCAGGATGTCACATAAGCAGCAAAGAGACAGCAGAGGAGCACAAAGCATCTCACTAGGAAGTGCTTTACAGACACAGTCACAGTTCATCCCCAGGGCAGCCCAGTGAGGAAGGGAGAACTTACCCTCGAGGTGCAAATGGACAACATGAAGCAAAGCAATTATCCTTAGAGGTGGTAGAGTTACTATTTCACCCAGGTCTTCTGACCCCAAAGCTACATTCTAACCCATCTGGCATCATACCCCAAGCAAAGGATGTCATAAAGGGCATGAGGATGGAGCCAAGGCTGGGAGAGAGTGTAGGTTTTGACTTGTGTGTCTGAAACCTCTCTAACCACGTCTCTAGCCTTGATATAGAAAGTGAGTTGGAGGAAGGCACAGCAGTCCCGACGCTGCCGCAGTCATATTGACAATAAATGAAAAGGACTGAACTTGGGTAGTAGAAGTGGGGATGGAGAAGAAGGTATGAAAAGTATTTTGAAGGCAAATTGTCAGGATTGGTTGTAAATTGAACCGGGGAGTTAAGAACAAAACAAAACTGAAAATTCTAGACAGCTTCAGTATTGATCATGTTTTAAAAAGCATACTTTAAAAAACAATTTAAAAATCTCAGCAGCTTAAAGGAAATGTTTATTTTGTGCTTGTGTCATAGTCAATTGCATGTTTGGCCAGAAATTTTCCTTGTAGTGACTCAGGGAGCTGGGACCCAGCCTCCTGTGAGGCCACCATCACCTAAGGCAAGGGTCAGCAAACTACAGCCTGGGGGCCAAATCCAGCCACCACCTGTTTTTGGAAATAAAGTTTTATTGGAACACAGGCATGCTTACTTGTTCATGTATTGTCTATGGCTGCATATTACAATGGGATTACAATGGTAGAGTTTACTAATCACAACAGAGACTGGATGGCCTGCAAAGCTTGACATGTGTACTTTCTGTGCCCTTATAGAGAAAGTTTGCTAATACCTGCTGTAAATTTTCCTCAGTCTTCCACCAGATGCCCTGTTTCAATTACCAGATGAGTAAAATGAGGTAAGGAGGATTACATGAGAGCCTTTATGGCCTGGCCAGGTAGGTGCATACCATTTCCTGGCGGCCACCTTCCATTGGCCAGAACTCAGCCCAGTGGCCCCCTATCTGCAAGGGAGGCTAGGAAATGTGGATGGGAAGGGGCTAAGGGTAAGCACTGCCAGTCCATGCCATGCTTCCATGGCTCTGGACAAATTTCCTTTCCTTGATTATTCCTTGGTTTCCTTAGAATGGAAAATCCACATATACAGCAAATAGCTATAAACAAATATATCCCACTGAGATGCATTAATGACCAGCCCAAACTACCAAGCCCTGAGCGTAACATATTTTTATGTTAGTTGATAAAACGGTAAATATGATTCTAATTAATGAACTTTCTCAGTGCTCTATACTCTTTCTTAGTTCAAGAAAGGGTATAAACTGAAATTCAGTTTAGCTCAATAATTTGGAGTGCCTTCACCCAGCGCTGTGCCAGGCACAAAGGAAACAAAGACATCCTGAGTGCCTGTGGGGACTGCACCCTATGCCTGAAATACACAAATATGGAAATCACGAGAGAGGCATTACGGCTAAATTCTAAAGAAGTGTAACTCTTTCTTCTCATCGGCTTGGAGAGAAAATGTCATGAAGACTGGGGTGGTTGAAATCTGCTTCTTCGAGAAGGTGCAAAAGCCTCCATGAGTTACAACCGTTTTCAATTTAACAAATTAAATAACAGAGCTGATTGAGAAGATCTGTAAAAGATTTTGCTGCCCAGAAATCGCTTCCGCTATGTGCCCTCCTTTGGTGCTGATAGAGTTCAATGTCACTGGGGCCAACCCACTTTCCCGGAGTTTCAGGGAGGAGTTGTGACTTGCTGTGGCTCACACAGCCTGGGAGGAGAACAGCAGGTCTAAAACAAGGGTTGCATTTTCTCTTCTTTCTTTTCCTGATTTCTAATCCAGGGCCTTTTCTACAATACACATTGTCTTTAAAATAAAATGGCGTCCTCTGACAGACTTAATCTGAGATACCCACAGAAAGCTCCTGCAGTGCTCCAAAGCAAACAGAGACAGGGAGAAACCTTGCCACAAAAAAAGACAGTGAAATGTCTCCTGGCTCACGGATGTTCCAGCCAAGGCAGGGAAACAAAGCCACAGGCTGAGAGTTCTCCCCAGAGGCTGTTCCATCCGGGTTCCCGGGTGGAAGGCAGCTTTGAAGTTACAACACAACCATCCTGACAGGTAAAGGAAGTGGGACTGTGAGGATTGTCAGTACCATCACATTCAATTAGACACAGAACACTTGACATAGAATAGAGTGGCCCTTTGTCAATGACTCTGAGGTACTCTGATGTCTCTCTGGGATCATGGCCCCAGCAACTTGTCACCTTGACACACAAGTGCTTGGGACTGTGTGATTCCCGATGACGGAGGCATCTGGTATCCAGCACACACACCTGTGTGGTGTTCTGGCCTCCTTGGCACAGGTCCTCTCAGGAGACAAGTGGGGCAGAGAATCTTCATAACATAGTGGAATACAGATCTGCCATGGCCCATGCAAACCAAGCATTTCCAAGGGTGAACCTTCAAACTTATAAGGATCAGTTTGGCAAGAGAAGTCCTCTTTAGATGATGCCGCCAAAGGAAATGGGAACGGGATGAAGTCTAATTTGCCCACCCCCTAAGGAGTAAAGTCCACACCCCCAGCATGACATAGGAGGTTATCTATGCTCTTGTCCCTGTCCCCCTGGGCAATCTTTCTGTCCTCACGTTTTCCTTCCCTGTGGACCACCAATACAAAGCTCTTGACACGCTATTGACCATGCCCCTGGGCTTGCTCATGATTCCAATTTCTGATTCCTGATATGCCTTTTGCCACTTCCACCATCTGACAAACTGTCCTTCTCCTTCCCTACTCAACTATTATTGTCAGTTCATATGTGACAGTTTCTCCAGGTGGAGCTTTCAGCTATCAGGAAGTCCATCTCTTCCCTTTGTAATGATAGCACCTTGTCTATGTCTTTGTTAGAACATACGTCACGGTCTGTGAAATAATCTGTATGTCAACCTGACAGGTCTAGGAAGCCAGGTGGGCTGGTGTTGTGTCTAATTATTCTTTGTTTCTTCTCCAAGTACCTACCACAGTGTCTGACATGAAGTAGACACTCAATAAATGTTTGGAGAAGATGGTGACTTTACTGTGAGAATCTGGTTGAAAGGAATCTGAGGAAGTGGCAGGAGCCTAGAACTGAGGTCTGAAATATCTGAAATCCACTACTACCTGACTGTGGAAACATTAGCAAGCATCTGTTTCTTCATCAAGAAAGTGAGAGTATTTTGTCTACCTCACGTAATTAAAGCTAGGATTAAATGACAGAAATTTTGGGGAAAATAGTTTGTTGGATGTGTCAACAGAAAATCACTGACTATGAAAGGAATTTTCAACATGTACTTTCAGCAACACTGATCCATTAGTACAGAATAAGTCAAGAGAGAGAAAGAAGATGGTGTCAATTGATAGGACAAGAAGAGGGTCCAGCCTTTCGGTCAATGACCTAGGCAATAAATTCAAAATTACATCCAATGGTCATTGGTTCCAGAATGATGAAGAATGGAGATTCTTCATTCCCTGCAAGAAGGCAGGGACAAGAAGAGGGTCCAGCCTTTCGGTCAATGACCTAGGCAATAAATTCAAAATTACATCCAATGGTCATTGGTTCCAGAATGATGAAGAATGGAGATTCTTCATTCCCTGCAAGAAGGCAGGGAACTCACTGAATGAAATCATGACCTTTCTGACTCTCCTGATGCTTCCGGATGTTGTTTAGTCCATCATTTGTTGGGTTGTGCATTTATTTATTAATATCTGTCTTCACTCAAAGGCCTACACAGCTCACTCTCAGAGTTTGACAGATTCAAGGAGGTTAGTTGCACTATAGATGGGTTAAAGCTTCCCAACTGGCATTATTGCCTTAGAGTGGGAATGTGCTCCACCTTCCTTAGAAAAATAGTAACAGTAGCTACTATGGTGGTGGAAGAAATAAGTGGTGGTGTGGTTGTGCTATGGAAATTCACACTTATTGGAAGCTCACTGATGTCCATATAACAGCCAGTCATCCAACCCACATCTCATTCATCTTCACAACCCATCTGGAAGGTCTTACCTTTTCTTTTATTCAATAACTATTTCATGAGATCTTCTAGGTAGCCAGGATTCCTCAATGCATGAGCTACATAAAATCTCTGGTCTCATGCCAAATATTACCTTTTGGTGGGAAAAGAAAGACAACAGACAAGTAAAGAGTAATCACACCAGATGAGTTTTCTGAGTTGCTCTGACAAACAGTGACCAAATGTGACTCTATATTAGGTGAGGGGGGATTGTTATTAGTCTATTTTACCAGTGAGGAAACAGAGGTTCAGGGAAATTAAGCAACTTGTCTAAGATCACACAGCTACACACTGACAGAACAAGGCCTTAAACACAATTTTGCCTGAAGATAAAGCAATAAGATAGCCACTGCCTCCCCATAACATCCGTAACAATTAATGTATTATCCTTTAGGTGAGTTCAAGGGTTTCTTGAGAATAGGACAGAAGTCAGTATTGGATGGAATGTTTGCAGAAATCTTCATGAGGGAGGAAAAAATGTGAAGTGTAGTTAAGATTTGGGTAGGTACAAAGGAAGAAAGAGCATATGGGCAGGAAGAAGTGGATGTGAATATTTACTGAACACTTGTCAAGTGTCAGAAACCAGGTAAAATGTTTTAGACACAATGCTTCATTAAATATTTAAAAATTTAAAAATAGCAAGCTGTATTCTTAAATGTCCATTTTATAGTTAAGGAAACTGAGATTCAGGGAGGTTAAGTGACCTTCCTTGAAGCCGATGCAGTTGGTGAGTGATGACGTGGCTATGAGGCACAGGCCTCTCTGCCTTCCCCACATCACACTGTGTTTTTGTAAGAGGAGCCACATAAGCTAAAGCCTGTACATAGGTATCAGCATGCCATAGTAATGAAGATTAAGAAGGTTAGGGTGCCTGAGGCAGAAGTTTATATTGGGGATTACTAAGAAGTATAGTTTAATTGTTTGGTAAATCAATGACAGATTCCAGAGAACAGTGAAGGAGAGGCAGTGGGGCTTGGAATGGTTACCAGAGATAATAGATAGTTATAACAGGTTCTTCAGCAGGAGAGTAATATTCAGATGAATCCTGAAGCCATCTCTGGCCCTATTCTCTTCCCTTGACGTCATCACTTCTAAAGTCAAGTTTCCCAGTGATGTCCACTTCCCCTATTACATTAGAATTCAATCTAGGGGCATCTCTTCCCTGTAGATGAGGCTTCTCAAGAGCACAAACTAGGGCATTCTTGTATCTCCATCCCCTTGGCACTTGGCACAGGAGCTGGAGCAGAGCATCCAATTTCAGCTGGCAAAGCCCATGACAATCAGGCAGAAAGGCTACCTAGAATATTGTGAAAAAGTAGGCACCAAGATAGGGGGTCCCACTGCAGACCAAACCAGGAGGAAATTCACTCAACTTGGCCTGAGGCAGCAGAGCTGGACAGGGCTGAATCTGACCCTACTAAAAGGGGGAGCCAGAACCGTCATTGTGAAGGTGGGGCAGGCTGTTGAGTCTAAGGAGTGAGTAAGACAAAACTGAAAATGGAAAAACAAATCATGAGGTCAAAAGGAAAAGAATCAGGGACAAATTGGAATGCAGAGTGAAGAATGATTTGAGGCAAAGACTATGAAAAATGTGATTCTTTGCTGGAGTCCCCCCTTACTCATTACTTAGGACCAGGAACAGGGCAAGTGTAGTGATTTAAGGATAATTTACAAGGATGGATGCCTGTGAAGTATGCATTAAAAAGAAGAAGGAAGGAAGGAGTAAGGAAGGGAGAGAGAAGGGATAATAGAGGAGAGAAGGAAACAGAAGAGGAAGTGAAAAATGAAATAATGCATGGCATTTTCAGGAAACGTGTATAGCCGGTGGGGGTGGACTAAGACCCTTGAGTCATATCTGGTCCACTGCCTATATTTTGAATGATTTTTATTGGAACTCAGCCACACCCATTCATTTAAGTTACATCTCTGGTTGCTTTCACAGTATGGTAGCAGACATATTGCAACAGAATTCATCTGGCCCGCAAAGTCTATAATGTAAAGTGCCTGGTCTTCTATAGAAAAGGTTTGCCCATTCCAGCTTATGTAAAGGAGGACTGAAATATGGTAATCAGAGTGGCTAAAAATAAAACTGAAACTCCAGATTGGGGTCAGAATCTGGAATATCTGCTAAAGAATTTGGGTCATCCAAACAGTCTGAACTACAAAACTCTTCTACACATAACAATAATCCAAAGCCAACCAAAGAAACCCAACAGTCTCAGCCCCTGCGGCACTCAGACAATAAGAAAAGCCATCTCCTGTTCAATAGGCAGAGCCCTATTCTGACCTCAATTCATCCAGAGTGATGAACTATATGCAGGCCACTGGTTTGTCAATTTAGAGTGTCCCCTCACCTCCCTGGCCTTTAGCGTTCTAATATCCGGATGAGGGAAATAGTCTCACCATATACGTTGTTGTCAAGATTAAACTGAGATAATAAAGGGAAAAACCATTTTTCAAGTGAATAAAATACTTTGCAAAAGTCGGGGTTATTCATTCACTCACTTCACAAAGAAAGTATTGAGTGCCAAGTGTATGAAAGGAGATTCAAAGATGAGTGAGATAAAGACTGCAGTCTAGAAGGAAAAGGGGCCTGGAAACAAACACACGAAAGCACTTCCCAGAGCTCACATATAAGTGTAAAGCAGGCAGAGATCAGTGGGGCTGTCAGGAAAGAGGTCCTAAGAGGAGGGGTTTCAAACAAGGGCGGGGGGGGGGAGATGCCCCCATGCCAAGGAAGGAGAAAAAGCTGCTTTCTTCATCAAGTGTGAGCAAAGGCACAAAGTTGTTTAAACTATATGAGGCAGGAGAAGCAGATAGGATATGAAAGGGCTTATACATCTTAATAAGGAGCTTGGACTTTATCTGTAGCTTTGGGGGGCCATTGAAAGGTTTGGCATTCAGGAGGGACAAGGTCAGAGTTGGGGCATGAGACTCAGTCAAATGGGCTATGAGCTGAGTTTCCAGCTTCTCTTCCCTGCAAGGACAAGCAAACCACAGTATACAATCAGCCATGGCAGAGCTTTCAGAGACCTCCTCATCCCAGGCAAGCCACGATCACCACTCATAGGCATTGTCCTTGCAACCATAGGAAAAGAGAAGCTGGCCCAGAGACAAGAATGACAGCACATGAACAGCCCTGGAATAATCCCCTTAACTTGACCCCTGGTCTTGGAACACCTGCCTACAAGAGAAACCATGCTTACCACTGTGCCATGTTTCACATTCTCCAAGCCTGGACCCTCTCCAAACATGAACTGGGCAGCCAATATCTACCAAAGAGGAGAAGAGATAATCAAGTTATTCCAGAGAGGATGAAAAGACAAAGATAATTTCCTGATTTGGGCTTCTTCAATGAGTCAGAGTTTTGTTGTTCTCTCACCTCCCAAAAGCCTAGTGGTGTCTTCTTTGCTTTATGGGAAAAAGGATTAGGAAGTGATTAATATAGAAAGAATGGCCATGGGAAAGATGTCCACAGGAGACAGTGCCAAAGCTCATGCTCCCTGACCGGCTCCTCAGCTGATTGGACCACTTGACCAAGAGGGACAGTTTCCTATTTTGTTCCTGAAACCTCAGGGTGTGTGGAAGAGAGAACAGGACCAGGTTGCAGTTTGACATGCACAGAAATTCACAAAGGACTAGTGCCACTGAGAGGTCACATCATCCAATGCGAAAAGGATCTTATTGGCAGCTAGATGTGAATGCACTGCTGGATCCCATAACTTGCTTCCTCTGTCATCTTAGGCCACATGATAAATCTTTCCGAGCCTCATTCTCTTCATCTGTAAAATAAGGACAACAATTCTTATGTCCCTGGAATGTTATAAAGTTAAATTAAGTCACATATGCTAAATACTAAGCCCCATATTTAGCATATGCCCCAAATCTTGTATCTATTGTTAAGGTTATGTTTACTGCACAAGATGTGTTCCCTGGGTTCATTGATTTGGTCAAGGATGAATCTGTCAATTAAAGAAAAAAACTACTAGACCCTTCATTGTTCTAAAATATTAAAGTTGAAAAAGATGACATCTTTTATTACCTATCTGCACAAAGAATTTGAAGAGGTCACCATTAAGAAGACCTTATCAGAAATTGTGTATAGCCACTTCAGGCATAAGGTCTGATATAAGGAAATTATATCTATGAAAATTGGGCTCATGTTTCTTATTAAAATTTTGAAAGTATTTTATTTTAACTTATTTTTCTTATTGTAATTATTTCACATAAATAAAACATAATGAACTTTCCATTAGGCCTCATAAAGACACACTCAGTTCCCTCTAACCCATATGCACAACTTAAGAGTATTCTCATTTTCTGTGCTTGTGTTCCTGTAAGGAAGACTGAAGGAACTGCTATGCATATACATCAGGACACATGTTTGAGTCTTCATGCGAGCATTGTGCCTCAGCAAAACAAACAAACAAACCAAAACCCACCCACATGCTCATCACCAGTAGGAAAAAATGGCAGTTTATCTTCCTCTGGGATCCTAAAGACATTATCTCCATCTACAACCACTGATGTGGGTGGGTCTCAAAAACTCAATGTTGAGAGAAAGAAATGAGTCACAGAAGAATATAGCCAATATGATTCTCTCTATTTAAAGCCCAACACAGACAAAATTAAACATTATATTGCTTAGGGAATTATAAGTAGGTGGCAAAGTTATAAAGAAACTCAAGGGAATGATTGAAAGGAGGGGCTGGAGAGGCGGGCAAAGGGGAGGGGCAACAGCAGCCCTCTAAGGAAGCAGTGATAGATTTCTTAAGCGAGATGGTATATACACAAATATTCTCGTTATTTAAATATATGAATTGTGTGTGTATATATATATGTAATTATATAATTAAATAAACAACAAAAGAAAAATAGAGGCTTTTGCATTCACCTGCAACTTGGTCAAATAAAAATGTGTCCTTGGAGTGAAGGACAGAGGATTGTGGAGGTGGGGTGGCTGTGGGGAAGTAATGGAGAGGGAGAGAGAGTAGAATAGATAAGCATGTGGAAGTCAATTCTTTCCAAATTCCTTAGTGTCTTCTTTACTGAGGGCTACATAAACTCTAATCCCCTTTACCCTGGGTTTTGAGGGTCTCTGTTTGAGTATTGATAATGACTCCTCAAAGCCCACTGTTCTAAAGGGGAAAATGCTTTCTTAGAGGAATAAGTCTGTTACCAAAATCCAGCTGCATCAAGCCCTGCAGATGCTCTGCAGTGCCCATGACGGCTTTGGAATGGAAACACCACTTAAGCGATGAATCAGGTGAAGAAATGAACTTCCAAGTAAATGAGAAAGGGCCATTCTGAGGTGAAGCTTACCCCATTTAAACCAGTGTGCTTATCTACCTCTTTCCATCGCCCTGCATTTCCATGATGTCTATGATCATAGCGCCAGACCATTAGACGGGAGAGATTACACTGGGAGAAAGCTGTTAAATAAATGGGGCTTCGGAGAGCTAATGAAACGCACTTCCCATACACAACAGGCCCTTGGAGGGAAGGCTCGCCAGCTCACTGGATGATTTATACACACCTCGAAGTTAGCTCTATGCCAGATTTTTCAGTGCTGGGTAAACTCATTTAATCCTATATTTATTAAGCCAAGGTTAAGAATTTCTGACAGTTTTACATGAAGGCCATATCACAGTGCAGGAGAAATAGAAAGAGGGCTAGCCTAGGCATTATAATCCGGCAGCAGTGTTACTTGGGCAAGCTCCCCTGTGTAAAATCATGTCTAATGCCTGCCCCACCACCCCCAGTGTTTGTGTGAATTTTTCACATGTTTTCTTGAAGGCAGAAGTGAACAAGTAGCAAAATAGATCAATTTAAATCGGCAGCCATGCACACTTAAATTCCAGAATCTCAAAACAAAAAGTGAGGATGGGCTCCCTTCCCATTTGGAAATGCCAGCAGATATTCAAGACAGGATCAAGCTCTGTGTGACTCATCCCCTCCAAAGCAAGACCAGGTTTCTGCTTAGGCTGACCAACATGTCTTATTCCCATACAGTCATGCCCTGATCTAACATGACGGGAGGGGGAGAGTGGAGGAAGGATGCAGCAAGGGAGACACACATCAATATTCTTAGCAAGTTCAATTCTATCACTCTCTCTTAAGAATAAAATCCAAAATTCAGGGCGGGGGGGAAATCTGTGCACAGAACTAATCATTATAAAGTGACTTATAATGACAAAAAAAAAGGAATCAAAGTCCAGTAGCTGATGAATTGCAAACCGCATTACATGCCGGCCACTCTCCTGGGCATTTTACAAGTGTTTTTAAAATATGTGTTCACACCTATGCTAGGACATGTTTATATCTACTCCCATTTTATAGAGGAGAAAACTGAGGCTCTGAGATGGTAACTCTCAGTAACTTGCCTAAATTCACACATCTAGACTAGCTCCAGCTGACTCACTCCACTCAGACTTCTTGTTGGGACTCCCCCAAGTGGGACCACAGGGGTTGGGTGAAGCCCTGGGCACCTTCTGTACCATCCACCTCCACTTTCCCCCCTTCTCCACCTGCTCATGCTCCAGGAGACTAACCAGCATGGACAACATCAGTCAGTTCCCTTGTGCTTCTGGCTTCCAGGTGGTCAAAATATTTGGGTAAAGGCTGGCTGTGTCCTTCAACCCAAGGCCACAATGCCTGTCCGGAGATGCTCTCTTTCTCCAGTACCCTGAAACCACTCTGTCACCTTCACTCATTCAGGACAGAGAAACTAACTCCAGGGTATTACACCATCCCCTGTGAATTCCCTGCATCTTTCCACACTTTCATATAAATAGCCTCTTTATGAAACACTCATCAACTTACAGAATTATTGTGGGACATCAGTTACTTGTACAGACCTTGAATGATACAATGACAGAAAAGGCCAAATAGTGGATCAGCAGAGGTCAGGTTAGAGCTATGGCTGGGTGAGATCGGATCTGGGGCCAGGTCCTGAGACAGCCCTGTGGGTCTCCCACGTAGTTCTTGTTCAGCCAAGTCAAGACCACATGGGTCATCTGATTCCTTATGCTCTGGACCTGATGGAGGTGCATCATGTACATTACCTGAACTCAGGGAGCCCACAATCTTGTTGTAAAAGACAGAGATTTAATAAACAGATAGATGACAACAACACTGTGCTAGGTACCACACTAGCTGGATGAACAAAATGCACGGGAAAGGGAGTATCTAATTCTACCTTATCAAGGAGGTGGGGACATTTGAAGGATAAGTAGAATTTTGCAGGCAAAGAAAGTAAAAGACAATCTATTTAGAGGTAGCAGCAAGAGTTGATCACCACCTGGGATCTCATATCTAAGTAGACTAAGGATGACCCCTTCCCAAGCAGCCATTCAAGTCTCCACATCTCATGGGTCAATTGTGACAGTCCTGTTCTTATCCCCTTGGACCAGGGATGAGTGAGGCTGGCAGTCTCCCTCCCTAGTTGGGACCAGAATCCCTGCAATTGGATTTTTTATAGCCCTGGTCCTTAAAGATAAGCTCTGTCACATAACCTGTCTAGGAACCAAAATCTAGAACCCTGAACTAATTCACACATTAAACCACTCAGTAGTTGCATGTCTCATCAATGTTCAGATACACAAATTCTATGCAAGACAAACCATGCTGCCCCTTTTTGAATGCAACTCCAATGAATGAATGATACAGGCTATAAAGCCTGCCCACTCTTCCAACACATTGAAATGTCTTCCCATCTGCTCTTGCTCTCTACATGATGGCATGAAACTCAGTGTGCTTCGACAGCAAAGGGGCCTACGTCTTCCGAATGGCTAGAAGGCTGAATGTCTCTGGGGAATGAAATGGTTGCTGGTTATGTGGCTGAGGATGTCTTGAACTAATGTGATTTCAGAAGCTCCAGGATCTTAAGCAAAATGCTAGATCTGGTGACCTAGTTCCCAGAAAGACAGAGCCTTCTTTCCTAGGGACTTCACAATAATACAGATGCTATAGTTTGGCAGGATTTAATTTTTACCTAGGGAATGATAATAGTGTAATGAACATGGCAGGTCTTTCATGCCAAGAGCAGAATTATGGTTTAAGGGCTTCCTGTAGCCTGGGAGTCCAACTGATGTAGACTCAATTCCTGACTCACCAGCTGACCTTGGGCAAGCCGCTTAACAAACCCATACCTCAGTTTCTCCAGCCATAAAATGGGGATAATAATATCCTGGGATAAAAATTCCCACCAGAGATACTCTTTGTCAGGATCTTTGATGTCAGTTTCCACAGACAAAGGGCTGTTATAATTATCCCAGGTGCAGTAATGAGGAAGGCAAAAAGCCAGACTGTTTTTTATGATTTCCCAGGTACCAGTTTCCTGCTGCTGCCCATGAGTCATGTTAGTGCATGGGCCCACCTTGCTCATGGAGAGAAGCATACCCACATTGCCACGGAGCAGACTGAGGCCACAGGGATAATTTTCAGATGTTGTAGGTTTGAGGGGTGCCACAGTTGAATGAAGACACACAGACCTCACATGCATGCATTCTTCTCTCTTTTCTGTTCCTTATTTTCTCTTTGACCTTGGAGTTGTTTCTACTTTCTGAGCCTGAGTTCTCTCAACTGCTACTCAAGGCCATTGCAAGGATCAATAAGGTAGTTCATCTGAGATGCCCACCACAACATGTGGCACATTGTAGGTGCAAAAATACTAAATGTTTCTCCTTTTAAGTATCATAAATATTGGAATATCAAACAGAGGGAAGATCTCAAACAGGAACTGAATTCGGCCAAGACATAGAGAGCAACAGTACCCCCAATTTTAAAACACTCAATTCTTAAGTTTTACAGAGCATTCCTCTCTATTTTTCAACATATTTCCTGCTGGTATTTAATAGATCTTCTACTGAGACTATCTCAAAGGCATTGAAAACCAATTTTAGACCCAGAATCCCTGTCTAAGGTCAGTAGGCACTCTGACCATGTCCAGAACAGAAAAAGTGGGCAAGAATTTAGAATAATATTGAATACATTGCAATCATCTTCTTTCCATTCATTGCCCCCAGCAAGCATTTATCTAGCACCAACTGGATTATCAAAAAGCTTTGAGAAAACTTAAACAGCAAACATTTACTCAGATATGAGACCAGAAACTTTCAAATCAGGTTTGAGAGAGTGGGAGATAATCTATTTAGGGAAACCACAAGTCAAGACACTGAGAAAAGCTTGTTCTTGGAGCAGGGAGATGAGGAGGGACGATGGCAAAACCTCTAGCTGGTGTAGACCAGAGGTGGATACCACAATCTAATTGGTGATGTTAGGTTCCACACTGCTGAACAAAGGTAGTTGAAAGTAAGGATCGTTGTGTTATGTTATGATCAACTTTAATCTCATTTGTTATGGTGTATTGCTTTCATTAACCTATGACAAATGCATTTAACTCTTATTTAAATATGGTAAAAAAAAATAGAGAAATGTCTATGCAGTTTAACCAAAATATTGGTCAATTTGGGTGGCCAAATAACCAAACTGGCACTCAGTTTTGGTTTTCTTTCTTTGTGTTTCTTGTAAGTTTGGGTTTTGTTTGTTCGTTTGTTTGTTTGTTTTGTTTTCTCCAAAATGAGAATGTTGGAGATAAAAATCTGTTAGGTCCTTGTTATTCTAGCATCTATGATTTTGTCCCAAGATGTGATAAAATAATTACACCTCCTTTTAGTATCCTGTTATTTCTGGTGTCATCTTAACCAGCAGCTAAGATTATAAAAATTGAGCTAAGACAGTTTAAGCATATTACTCACGGTCACAAAGGAAATGTATGGCATAGCTGGGGTGAGAGGTCTCATGCTTTGACCAGGGTGTCTGCCATATCAAGTACTCATGGCAATAATGAACAGTAAATTATAATAGGAAAGATAATGGACTTTGATTTTAAAAGAGAGAGAGAGAAAAAGGTGACTGAAATTTCCCTCAGACCATAAGAATAATTTGCCAAGCTTTATTATTAGGCATATTCACATCCTTAGCAACCTTAATTGCTAATCAATTAAAAGATGATTGGATAAACAATGGGCTGTTCTACAAAATGAAGATAGTGAAATTTGCTGTCACTTTGCTTAATGAACATTCTTCATCCTACTTCCCTACCACGCTTTCAACTCCTTGATTTCTGAAGTGAAGAAACCCAAAAACCATTTCCTGAAAATTAGAGTTAAATCAGATCAACATTTAAGGACTTCTGGGTCAAACTGTGTTGAAAGCCAGCCCCAGGCAATCATGATTTAATTAAAGCAGAATGGAAAAAACAACCACAGCAAGTAAAACAGTCTGGAATAGTGGCAAGAGCCCTGGTCTGGGAATCAGAATACCTATATACAAAACATTACTATTGTGGACACTGTTGACAAAAATTTTTAACTTTTCTGAGCCTCATTTTTCTCCCTAATAAAATGGACCATTAGAAAATATCTTGAGGTGAATGAAAGTAAGAACATGACATATCAAAACTTATGGGATGCAGTGATGGCAGGACTGAGAGGGAAATTTATAGCCTTACATATTTAAATTGAAAAAGAAGAAAGAGCTAAAATCAAAGGCCAAATGCACACGTGGAAGAACTAGAAAAAAAATAGCAAACTAGTCACAAAGCAAGCAGAAGGAAAGAACTAATGAAGATTAGAGCAGAAATAAATGAAATTGAGAATAAAAACAATAGAGAGAATTATCAAAACCAAAGGGTACTTCTTTGAGACGATCAATAAAATCAACAAATCCTTAGCTAGACCGACGAAGAGAAATAGAGAAGATGTGGAAAAGCTTAACCTACCTATAGGTATGTCTAAGAGTTACTGATGGAGGACCTCTTTGGCTGCTCAGTCCCATCTCCCCACCCCATATTAGTGACAGACCCTTCCAACATGAAAAAGTTAGTATGGCCATAGCCCAAATACCCCTAAAGAGAGAGATAGAAAGATCAAAGGTGATGGTGGAGTTATACAGAGAAGATAGGATTTAACAAATGAATATGATTGTTGAATCATTAAACTGATATCTCTTTTGGTCTCCAGTATATTAGAGCAGCTAGAAGTAAAAACTTAAAATTGTGGAATTGTAGCCCATGCCAAACTCTGAAATATATTCTACAATTAATTGTGGTGCTGTGCTTTGAAATGTATTGCTTTTTTTGTATATATGTTATTTTCCACAAAAAAAGAAAAAAAAGTTGATTGTGATGATAAAAAAAATAGAGAAGATACAAGTAAATAAAATCAGAAATGGGATGGGAAAGAGGACATTACTAGTGACCCCACAGAAATACAAAGCGTCATAAGGGATACTATGAACAACTAACTGTGTGCCTACAAATTAGGCAACTTAGATGTAATGGACAAATTCCTAGAAACACAAACAACCTACACTGACTCTAGGAGAAATAGAAGAACTCAACAGACAAATTATAAGTAAAGAAATTGAATTAGTCATCAAAAACCTTCCAATAAAGAAATGCCCAAGACCAGACAGCTTCACAGGTGAATTCTACCAGTAATTCCAAGAAGAATCAATAACAATTCTGCTCAAATTCTTCCAAAAAATTGACAAGGGAATACTACCTAACTCACTCTTTGAGGCCAACACCACCTTAAATCCAAAGCCAGAGAAAGATACTAGAAGAAAAGAAAACAATAGACCAATTTTCTTATGAATATGGATGCAAAATTCCTCAACAAAATACCTGAAAATCAAATCCAACATCACATTAAAAGACTTATGCACCATGATCAAGTGAGTTTTATCCCAGGGGTGCAAGGATAGTTCAACACAAGAAAATCAATTAAGGTAATAAACCACATTTTAAAAAATTAAAGGGGGAAACCAAATTATCATCTCAACTGATGTGGAAAAGGCATTCAACAAAACCCAGCATCTTTTCTTCATAAAAACATTTTGAAAAATAGAAATAGCAGGCAACTTCCTCAGCATGACAAAGGGCGTATATGATAACCCCCAAGCTAACATCATGTTCAATGGTGAAAGACTGAAATGTTTCCAAGATCTGGAACAAAACAAGGATGCCTACTGTCATCACTGTTATTCAACATTGTGCTACAAGTTCTAGCCAGAGCAATTAGGCAAGAAAAAGAATTAAAAGATATCCAAATTGGAAAGGAAGAAGTAAAACTTCCACTATTTGCAGATGACATGTTCCTATAAATAGAAAGTCTCCAAAAATCTACAACAATGCTACAAGAGCTTATAAATGAGTTTAGAAAAGTGGCAGGATACAAATCAACATGCAAAAATCAGTAGTTACTATACACTAGTAATGAGTAATATGAAGAGGAAATCGGGGGGGGGGAACCCATTTACAATAGCAACTAAAAGAATTGAGTATCTAAAAATAAATTTAACCATGGATGTAAAGGACATGTAGGCAGAAAACTACAAAATATTGCTAAAAGAAATCAAAGAAGACCCGCATAAATGAATGTTCATGGAATGGAAGACTAAATATCATTAAGATGTCAATTCTACCCAAATTGATTTACAGATTCAACACAGTCCCAACCAAAATTCTAACAGTTTACTTTGCAGAAATGGAAAAGCCAATCACCAAATTTATTTGGAATGCTGAGGGGCCCTGGATCGCCAAATACATCTTAAAAATTAAGAATGAAGTTGAAAGACTCATGCTTCCTGACTTTAAAGCATATTATAAAGCTACAGTGGTAAAAATAGCAAGATACTTGCATAAGAATAGACATATTGACCAATAAAATCAAATTGCGTGTTCAGAAATGGACCCTTTCATCTATGGCCAATTGGATTTTGACAAGGCTGCCAAATCTACTTAGCTGGGAAAGAATAGTCTCTTCCACAAATGGTTCTGGGAGAAGTGAATATCCATATAAAAAAGAACGAACAAAGACTCCTATCTCACAGCATATACAAAAATTAACTCAAAATATATCAAAAACCTAAATGTAATGTAAAGGAATATAAAACTACTAGAGGGAAATGTAGGGATGCATCTTCAAGATCCTGTGGTAAGCAATGATTTCTTAGACCTAAAACCTAAGCAACAAAAGAAAAAATAGATAAATGAGAGCTCCACAAAATTAAAAATTTTGTGCACCAAAGGACTTTGTCAACCTTCTCAATGGGAGAAAAGATTCGGAAATCACATAGCCAATAAGTGTTTAATATCCAAAATATATAAAGAAATTCTACGAGTCAAAAAATAAAAAGACAGCCCAATCAATAAATGGACAAAAGATGTGAAAAGACATTTCTCCAAAGAGAAAAGACAGACAGCTAAAATGCATGTGAAAAGAAGCTTAACCTCACCAGCTATTTGGGAAATACAAATCAAATCCACGATAAGATATCATTGCACCCCTATAGTATGGCCACTATTTAAAAAAACAAAACTATAGTGTTGGAGAAGATGTAGAGAAATAAGGACACTTATTTACTGCCGTTGGAATTTAAAACGGTGCAGTTGCTGTAGAAAACACTTTGGTAGTTGCACAGGAAGCTCAGTACAGAATTGCCATAAAATCTGGCAATCCCACTACTAGGTATATACTCAGAAGATCTGAAAGCAGGGCTTCGAACAGATATTTGACACCAATGTTCATAGCGGCATTATTCACAATTGCTAAAAGAAGGACGCGATCCAAGTGTCCATCAACCGATACATAGATAAACAAAATGTGGATTATGCATACGATGGAATCTTTATTCAGCCATAAAAAGGCATGAAGTCCTAATGCATGCAGCAACATGGATAAACCCTGAGGACATAATGTTGAATAAAATAAGCCACACACAGAAGGACAAATACTTCATACCATTTTTATGAACTAATTATAATAAGCACACTCATAGAGTTAAAATCTAGAATATAGGTTACTGGGAGATATAGGTTGGGGTTAGAGAGTAGGGAGTTAATAACCCGTACAGAATTTCTATTTAGGCTGATGGTAAAGGTTTGGAAATGGATGGTGGGGATGGTAGCACATTATTGTGAGTACAATCAACAGCACTGAAATATAGAGGTGAATGTGGTTAAAAGGAGAAGCTTTAGGTTGTATATGTTGCTAAAATAAAACTTAAAATATAAAACATAGGACTGTATAACACAGTGAACCCAATTGTAGATGGACTATACTTAATAGTAGAAGTATAAGGTGGTTCTTTCATGAATTATAACAAGTATACAATATTAATACAAGCTGGTAATAACAGGATGGTATATGAGAAAAGATAAATCTAATGTAAATAGTGGATGATAAATAGAACTATTTTCATAATTTTTCAATTGAAACAAAGGCAACTACTATTTTAAAAAATAGTACAATTATTTTTAAAATGCTGTCATCAATTGTAACAATGTTTCACAACAATGCAAGGTGCTGATGGTAGCATAGTGTACAGGAATCTGTATTTTATGCATGATTGTTTGGTAAACTCACAAATTCTCTAATGAAAAAAGAGAGAGAGAGAGAGAAGAGCCCTTGGATAGCTTGGGTATAGCTATCCCTTAAATTGGTTGTACCCATAGATTACATCACTATATGAGACTAAAAGAGAAAAAAAAATTAGTTTTTTCGTTAGCCAGCCAGTATGAAAATAGTCTTATTTTCATTTGCTACCCAAAGAATCTTTTTTGTGGACATTGTACAGGAAATTCAAGGGTAAAATGGGAAGTGGTTCTCAGACAACAGATCAATGTCAATGAAACTTTGAGAAGCTTTTAATAACAATTTGACATCTTTAGATTATAAAACATCGAATAATATTTGACGTGCTATGATGATTAAAATAAATCCAGACAATAATAATAACAAAAATATCTTCAAATGCATCAAAGAGGTCTACAGTTCTTTACTGTTTTTTATGATCATTTAAAAAAAATTATAGTACTTTCTTTTAGGAATATAATGAGAAATATAAAAAGAAAAGAATAAAAAATTCCAAACCTGCAACAACTCAATTGGATAAAAAAAACCAATCAACAACAATAACAAAAAAACAAGATACAAAAAATTAAGGCTTAATTCTACATGCTTTGAACCTCACAAGCACCATAAACATTCCGGTGTGGATCTTCCTAATTTAGGATGTCTTTTAATGACTTTTAGCACCTCCCTCTAAAACCAGTAGCATACTAAGTAGAATTGAAATGTTCTTTATTACACCACTGGATCATGCTTTTAATAGAGGTATATAATCTCATTACAAGCTCTGGTAGTCATCCAGATTACAATCTTAATTGCTAGTATAGGTATAAGTGTAATAATGTATGCTGATTCTTTTTTTTATATAATGGCATAATTAAAGAAGAGCAAGAAATTTTTCCTCTAAGCAAGCCTTCCCTGCCTGAGGCTCTGCAGACTTTTTCCCACTTCTAAATGTTGTGTTTAAGTAATATCCACTCTTGGGAAACTATACAATGACTCTTACATTGTAAGGAAGTCATAAAGTGGTTATCCTTCCCCCTCACCAAATTTCTCTTTCCCTAAATAAATGTGTTCATATAATGGATGTTAAGAGGCTCAGAAGATCTGTGTTCATGCACTATTTGTCACTTCCTACTTCTGTTAATCTTGAGTTAATCCTTAATGTTTCTGGGACTCAGTTTCCTTTATCAATGAAAAGGGACTGTGAATGTCTACTACCACGTGTAGAACAAATGACAAAAACATATGTAAGTGTTCTAAAATTCTAAATGATTATATCATTTTTGAATTAATATTTATGGTGGGCTTGCACTGAAGAAATATATGTATTGGTTTCTTCACCCTTCTAATAAGGAACCTGAGTTGGAAAGGTGCTTAAGGACTATCAAGTACCCTTAATTAAATAGCCATTCTCTCCTAGTTTCCTCTTTATAGCAGGTGTCCAGTTGCTAAGGTGGGATGGATTTAAGTATGTGGCCAGAGGTAGTGTGGACAGGAATGGAGTCCAACCTTAGGGCCTTGGACAGGAGGGTATCCGCAGCTACGGGTGAAGGCAGAGGTGTAATCACACATGAGTCAATAATGAGAATTGGGTCACGATGGAGGAATGAATATAAGCCCAATATAGAATATGAAAGTGAGGACCTAGAGCTGGAAATGACCAGTACCAGAGAGTCAATGGAAAGCAAAAGCAGAATTCAAAGAATTAAACAGAAAAATCAAGTCCATGCTCATATCTGATAAAATTCACAGATGCGCACAAATGAGACCTCTGTAAACTGAGGCGAGGGTCAAAAACTGTGGAGAGTTGTCCTGGATATGCCTGGACACAATTCTGCCACGCGTGATGAGGTGTTGCCATGTTCCTTATCCATCCATTCTCTCCTTGAATCCTTTGCCCCACCTCTTTCCCCCACACCTCCTCCTGTCAGAAGGGACAAAAGTTTGCTCATTTATTTCTTTGGTTTTTTGGAACCCAATCCTTTCACACAAGATTTGAGAAATACTAATGGAAAATATCCAACATAAAATGCTAAATATAAATTTTAAATGTACACAGAGGGAAAATTAAAATTACTACAGTAAAGGACTATACGATATGAAAGAATCAATAGACCTGGGAGGGAAAGAGGGTGCATATGATACAGTCATGAAGTCCTTCCTGTTTGCTCTGAGCTGAGATGTGTGTTTTAAGCTTCCTGGTGCAGAAACTAGGAGGAAAGGCAGTCAGAGTCTGCACTTTCCAGTATCCATGAAGGAAAGAGAGGCAGAAGTTTTCCTTAAACATACCTCCAGAGGAAGTTTCTACTGAAAAACTTTCAATAAAAGATTCCATGTGATGGATGTACAATGTTCTATAGTATCTCCAGAGTTAAGGAAAAGCAGATTTATAAGATTATTTCCTTCAAGGAATCCCCACAGAAGCGCAGAAGCCAGTGCTGATGAGAAAAGTAGGTATAACATCTTCAGTTCTCACCAGGCCAATGTGGAGGGATTGAAAAGAATTCAATCCCACTTTCAGAGTCCTCTCACCCTTCCTTAGAGATCTGCATGGTTCTAACCCTGTCTCTCATGAACCCTAACCTCAAAACCCACGTTCAACCCCACATATCCATGCCTTCACCTCTCTTGCCCTATCCAACATCTATCCCATCTTGAATGTTCAAGAAATTATCCAGGGATTAGCATTTTGTTAGGCTTCAAGTAAAGAATCTGAGCATGGTGGAGGTACTCAAAAAGTATCCATTCTCTTGCCTTTATATATCCCCTTAATTCCATTCTCATATGAATCATTCTAGTCCATGCTTATATTCTGAGACATTCAATACTCTGATCTTAGTACCTAACAAATAATTTGGCTTAGTTATTATAGATTAATAATACATAGAGTGCCTAATATGTATCGGGCCCATATATTATCTCACTGAATCCTCACCACAACTCTCAAGGGACATACCACTATTATTCCTATTTCCCTGATACAGAAATTAAGAAACTGAGAGATTAAGTAACTTGCTCAAGGTTACATGGCTAGTGGTGGATCTTGGGTAACAGAGCCTAAATAAATGAATAAGCAAAGGGAGGAGGGGCACTTAGTAGGAGGCATATACATCAACTTGAAAAAAGGGAGAATTCATTGAGTGACTTTTAATCTACTGGGCATTGTGCTATATTCTCCACATGCATCTCACCAGCCTTTCCTGATCCTGTGAGGAGGCATATTTAATCTCGTTGAAGAGTCTCCATTTAAGTGGCTGCTCTAAGAGGACCAGGAATCACTTGATGAACCTGGATGTGAGAGAAAAGCTCTCAAGACTTGATAAAACTTTGAAACCTGTTTGGAATATGAAACTCTTGAATGCTGAGGACTTTTGAGTGAATAGGAATAAGTGTTCTCAGTCTTTACTATCTTCTGTGATTACACAAAGTTTTGGTAGCATAAACACATATATCCTCAAGTTTTTCTAGGTTTAACTATTTTTCTTGTCTTTGTCTCCTGACTGTCTCACTGGTACCCAATGCATAGATGGTCGTGTGAATAGTCAGGATTGACTACAGCCACCATTAAAGAATTAGATCATTTAATAAATATGAATTGAGACCTTCTGTCTGTCAGGAACTACAAAGCTGAAAACACCATTGTGGCCCCAGATCTCAGAGAAATTACAGTCTGGCCATGAAGACAGGCACTTATAAGCAAGTCCTCAAAGTACCGCAGTTGCCTCTTGGAGTAAAGGCAGAGTGGACCTTAGGGGGACAATTAGCTGAAATGGGGCACATGAACACAGCTGCAGCATTCAGAGAAAAGCCCTGGTTAGGGACCATGTCCCTCGGGAACATGGAAAATGCAATTAAGCTCCAATCCAGTTGTCAAAGACCTAAGAAAGGTCTTCTCTAGGGAAAAGCATGGAATCCCAGCTTCCAAAGGATGCATTTGAGCAAGGATTTACTGCAAATAGCCACATCACTGCACAATGTACAACTCCATTCTTATGAACTCCACGGCCTTGCAGCCAAGGTAACAGGAGTAGCAGATGTGTGCAAAGTTAGCCAAGGGATTTTTTTTTCTAGGATAAGGAATGAGGGAGAGAACAGGATCCAAGGGGGAGATGGTTAATTCTCAAGGACCTAGAGGTCTAGCAAAAAAGGGCCATTAGACACTATGGGCCCTTCTTAAGGGGATAAGACCAGCACTTTATCCCCTCAAGAATAATGCAACAGGAAGCCTGATTCTAAACTCATCAGTTCCTGAAACAGGACTTTTGATACTGTGACCTCTGTAGGTCTAGAAGGATGGGAATAATCTGCATCTCACTGGTTGCTCCTGAGAAACAGCTGGTTTGGGGGCAGCTGGCAGGGCTTGAGAGAAGTCCCAGGCAGCACCAGACACAGATACATCCAAAGCAGAGGTAATGTGAATCTAGCACTGGTCAGCTGTCCCAGATATCAAACGTCAGATCCAAAACATCTAGCTTGTATTAACCTCTTATGTTTCTAAATTGTAGCCTTAATTGCTTTCCATGAGCTCACTTATAATCGCATCAGAGACCCCACACACCTGTCATTATTCTTCTTCTCGGAGGCCCTGAGGCAGATCATTTGTGTACCCTGTTAGTTAATTAGGAGAAAGGAAAAAATCCTTCCTAGCCTGGTGCTGTGAGAGTTCTTGGGATTTTTGCACCTTGAAAGATAGATTATTCCCTTCAAAGAAAACTTTCCCCTTGATTTTCAGGATGCAGAGGGTACAGGAGGAGAGGAGAAAGACATGATCTATCACTGAATCATTGCTCAGGGATGTGTCTCATCCATTCACTCAACAAGTAATTCTTGCACATTTACTATAGGCCAGGCTTTGTGCTGGGTAAAGGGTTGATGGCAAACCAAACAGCTTTGCCCTCATGCAGCTCATGCTCTTTAGAGCAGTGGTTCTCCGTCCCCAGTGCACATCAGAATAACTTGGGAGGCTCTTGAAAAGGCCCATGCCTTTTCCCACCAGCTCCAGCCACCCCCCAGCCCCCCCCACCCCCCCACTTTGCAGTTTCCGCCCTGGACTCGTGAACTGCTCACTCTGGGGAAAGCCAGCCACTAGACCATGAGAACACGCAAGCATCCTTGTGGAGCAGAGTCAAAGCCCTTGGCCAATAGCCAGCACCAGCTTGCCAGCCCGATGAGTGGCCCAACTTGGAAGCAGATCCTCTAACCCGGTTAAACCTTCGGAAGAATGCAGCTCTAGCCGACATCTGCCCACAATCCAACGAGAGACCGCAAGTGAGATCTGCCCAGAAACCACAAGATTATAAATTCCTGTGGGGCCCAAACTGTGCACTGATCGCTATTGTACCATCGCCTCCACCACCAACACACACACACAGATCTTATTTATATGTCTTGAAATACAGAAGACACTCAATTCATATTTGTGAAATGGATGAAAAATAAATTAATGAATAAAAGAAATGGATATATACAGGTAGAGTCTGGTTGGTCATTTTGGTTATGAATTAAAAGAGAGAAACATTTCTTCTAAGTCTTTGGAAACTTAAATTCTTGTAACAAGACTCTTAAATTTAAAAATTGAATATCTCACTGTGACTGTGGCCCCAGATTGGGAAATCCAGCAGCCCTAGCTTTAGTGTTAAAACGCTAAAAAGCAAAGGAGTTAGTCTAAAATATTTTCAAAAGCTGTTTCAGCTCTAACTTTCAAAGACTCCTCATTGGAAACAGTAGCGACCAATATAGCAAGCTTAGCAGAGGCCTTGTCCGATCGCAGACAGGTGAGAATGGAGCTCAGCTTGGCTAACAGAGTCCTGAGGCAGAGCTCTAGGAGGGAAGCCTGGCTTACTGCTGAGGGCCAGTCTTCCCTTCTGTTCCTCTTCCACTGCTTTTAGCCTCGGATTAGGCAGAGGGGATAGGCCCCAATCTGTAGGGTGCAGTTTGGAGCTCTGTTAGGTTGTCAGATCTCTGGATCTCCTTCCCGGGATTGTTTCGGTGCTGGCTCCCGGACGTGGAGGTGTGGTGATGGGGCCATTCATGGACTTGGAGCTCTGAGTCTCAGAGCTTTTCCTCAAGGAACAACTTCTATCCTTAACAGATACAACAGCTGCTTTCTAAGAACATAGTGTAGCTTTTAGGCACTCTGCCTAGAAATTCTTTTCCAGTGAATTCCTGGAAGAGGCTGCTTGATTTTCTCCACACCCAAGACTCAGAGGAGCCCAGGAGGCCAAAAAGTCAAGAGCAGCGATGCACTTACACCTGCACTCACACCTGAAAAAACTGTGTCAGCACGACCCAGGCTGCTGCGGGAAGAGGAGTCTGCTCTACAGGATAGTTGGCATATGGGTGAGGGAGGGGCAGTCCACAATTTTCCCTTTAAATTATGTTGGGGGCAGTAAGGGTGGGCTTTATATCTACTGATTCCTCACCATGTGCCAGGCACTTTACATTAGTATCTCTTTTGATTCTTATAAGAGTTCTGAAAGTTATGTTTTGTTTTGTTTGTTTTTTGGTCCATGTAATGATTCACAGGACACTGGGTAGAGGGTGCATGGGTTATTCAGTGGTAGAGAGCTCACCTTCCATGCGGGAGACCTAGGTTTGATCCCTGGAACATGCATGTAAAATAAAAAGAACCCAGGACATTGTGTAGAGAGTCTTGTCTCTCTGAGCACTCATTAACCACTACGCTGCATTCTCAGACAAAGCCACCGAGGTTGTGAGTGGATGTGTGTATACATGCATGTAGCAGAGAGGAAAGAGTGGAAAAATAAAACATTCTATAGTGGGGATGGCAAACTATGGCCTGCAGGCCAAATTCAACCCACTGCCTATACAAATAAAGTTTTATGGAATGCTGCCATTTACTCATTTATGTACTATCTATGGCTATTTTCACACTAGCATAGCCAAGCTGAGTACTGTATAGAGGACATATGGCCTCCCGAGACTGAAATATTTACTATCTGGCTCTTTAGGGAAAAAGTTTGCTGAACCCTGTGCTATAAGGTCATGGTAGCATAAAGCGTGATTGTAACTTCAGGTCCCAGGCAAAGAAGAAAGAAACATTTCTCATTAGGCATGCTTAAATACTGAAAGAATTTTAAAACTGACCAAAGAATACTCACAGTTTTCAACTATTTACAGGACAAATGTGACCAACATTGTTCTTATATTCTGGCAGTCACAGATAAAGCTAAAGCCATCAGTGAAATAAAATGAGGGGGTAAGCATGCAGCCAGCCTGCCAAAGTTCCCTGTCCCAGGGATTACCCCCATGCCACTCCCCAAAGAAGTCACCGCTGTGGGTTCAAAGGACCTGTCACTTTAATCCATTCCGTGGGGATGATGAACTGGTCACCCTCACATCACTCCGTTGACGGGGCTGCATCGGGGCCACCCCGACCCACCACCCTCCCCTCCCCCACGTCCGCCATACCCAATCCTGAGCTCAAAACCACCCATTGGAATTATTGGGATCAATTTTTTTTTTGATGGGGTGGGTAATATCCCCAGAGGGATTGTGGAACTCCTAAAGAACTCCAGAGATGTATGTAATTCAGCAGGAACTACGGCTCTGAGAAGGTCAGTGACTTGCTGGCAGCACAGGGTGGTGGCAGAGCTAAAATGATCACCCGAGTCTTCGATTCCCAGGCCCACCTTACTCCAATGATAATATGAGAAGGGATGTTGGCAGGCGAGCGAGAAACTTCTCCTCTTTGGGGCTTTCATCCCTCCCATAAAAGGAAACTATTGGCCTGGATCTGGATCACCTTTCCAATTTTGACAAGTCTGTGTAGTGCTCATATTAGCATTTACTTAATATTTTTAATTGGGTCACTTTTGTCTTTAATTAATTTACTGTACAAGTAAACAGTACCATTATCATAAATGGAAAAATCAGTATCACTCACCTTAAATAGAAAATACCATGTAAATATGACAGTGTAATTAAAATCTGGCTAGACAACACTGCCCAACCAAAGCTCTATCCCTGAGTCCTCTTCTCTCTTTATTGAGAAAGACTGAAGCAAATGTTGGCGAGGTGTTACTTTGTAACACTGAGAATATCTCTAGAAGGAGGGAAAGAGAATGAAAAAGGGACTAACCTTACAATATCAAAGTATCAGTGGTGTTCCCCCTAAACATTTGGGAAACACTGAAATCAGAGGAAGAGTCCTATTACATGAGAATTTCCAAGTCTGCCAAAGAGTCCGTGGGGAGGGAGAAAATAAGAAATACCTCTTTCCTGAAGGTATTGAATCCTTCTGATTTCCTTGCTGGAGTCTCATGCAATGTTTGCTAATCCCAGTGGAGACTAATTAGAGTTTAGGCATCAAAGTCAGACCTGAATTTAGATCCTGATTACCGTATTTTGGCTGTGTGACCTCCAGCAGATTATATAACCTCTCTGAGTCTGTTTCCCAGCTATTAAAATGAACAAGCAGAAGGAATCAACAATAGCTACCCTAAAGGATTAAAAAGATGTCATATGAGAAAAGTACCTGGAATAATATTGAGGGTGCCCAATACGTTAAGTCTCCTCCTTCTTCCCTTGGCTTCCCAGGTGGCATTTCTCCTGCTTCTCCTGCTTCCTAAGATAGACTTCCTTAGTGCTATCTCTGTTTACCTGTCTTCGGGACATTTAGCAAATGAGGCTTGTTCTTATTTTGAAAATGCTTTAGCTCTTTTCTGAGATAAGCAAGGACATTTGACGATGTTCTCCTTCCTGCAAGTTCCACAAGCCACCAACTATGGGCTTGGGTTTTGTGGTCGGGGTCTATGGGCCTGGGTTTTAAAGTTCAGGTCCGAGAGCCCTTAACTGCTGCCAGCAGTACACAGTGTCCACCCCTGCCGTGTGGTATCCACAGTGGCCCCATCATCCCCAGTCTCCTGAGTCCCCAGGACTCAGACTCCACAGGGGTTCCAGAGCTGAATGGGGCGGCCCTCAATCGGAAGCTGACGTCTGCCTAATGGGAGAGGCTTCCCAGCCAGGTCCATGGAAGGAAAGAAAGCCCATGCTAAGTTTTGCCCAGATGCAGCCCTGTGCATCAGCCAGCAGGCCTTGCTCATCCACACCGGAGGACAGAGAACTCCTACTGGGTTAGCGGGAGCCACGCCCCCCGAGTCTGTAGCTCATTCACACAGCAACACAGAGAGGTGGAGAGGGGCCCCCACTGTCACTTGGGTTGAGTCCCCCAACTTGGGTTGAGTCCCCAACCTGTCACTTACTGACTATGAGACCAGCACTGAGTCAGCCACATGACCCTTCTGTGACTCAGTTTCCTCATCTATAAAATTGGAGTAAAACAGCACTTATGCTACAAAGTGAATCTGAAGTAAGTTAATATTTGTAAAGTGCTTAGAACAGAGCCTGGCATTTAACAGCCCTTTTATATAAATTAGCTACCATTATTCCTGAGTTCCCGGCATGGAATTCCATAGGGCTGAAAAAGGAACGTCATTTTATTTTATATCTTTGATCTAATCTAAGCACAGTGCCCGCGCCTATGTACATTCTCCACCACTCAATACTCAGGATAACCTCTAAAGTGGAAACCTCAATCTCATTTTAGAGCTATGGAAACCAAAGTCCAGGGAGATTAAGCAATTTGTGCCAGGTCACAGAAATTGTAAGCAGACAGAGCAGACTAGATAGAGGTGTGTTCAATGCCGCAGTCCTTTCTTCTCTACCACGTAATTAATCTCAATTGTCCTGCCAGAGAGCAAGCCCCTGTCTTCTGCCTAATGAGAATAATTGGTCCCCGTCCTGCTCAGCACACCCCTTCACAGCCTGCCGCAGGCCGCACACCTCACCCGGCCCAGCCTTCTCTTGCAGACTCGCCTTACCCGGATTTCTCAACCTCCCGCAACCTTTTATCCCTCTCTGCAGCTCTCTTTTCAACTGGTTCCAATCCCTCAGCGTCTGCTCATTAAGTGGGGCAGCCAAGACGGAAGGAAGTCTGCTGGGAGACCCTGAAGCCATACCAGCGTTGAGTGGACTAATTCCTTGGCATATCATGAGTGGGTTCCTCGTCAGTTCCAGCAACAGGAAGGTCAAAAGAGAGGGCATATGATCCACCTTCGCGACATGAAGACAGTGTCAGTCACTCAAGCCGTGGCAAGAGAAGTAGCTAGAGGTAAGGTAGACTGCGAAGAGGAGTGAAAACTGAGCTCAAATCCATGCAGCAAAAGTAGTAAGTATCACATAGGCAAAAGGGGCCCCCCGAGGAGTCGGAGGTAGATGCGCAGTGAAAGAAAAGACAGAGTCCACCCCTCGAGGAGGTCACAGTCTAGACGTCCACTGCCCACACTGGAATCAGTGTGGCCAGTCCGCACTGAGATGTGCGGTCCCTATAAAATACGCACCAGATTTGGAAGCCTTCGTAGGAACAAAAGTATGTAAAATAGCTCATTAATACTTTTTTACACTGATTACCTGTAGAACTGATATTCTGGGCTAAATAAAATACATTATTAAAATGAATCCCTCCTGTTTCTTTTTTAAGAAGGCAACTGAAAATCTAGAAGCATCTCTGTGCCCCGCATGATATTTGTGTTGGGCAGCACACAAGTGTTCTTTCAGAAAAAACACACAAGATGAATCAAGCTGGAATGTTGCTTGATTACAAGCAATTCCCTGTCATTGTGGAGGCGTTCTGAGTGGGGGCAACTCAGCAATCGTTTATTGACACAATTCATAGAATTTCCACAATGTCCATTTGATATGCAGCTTTTAACAACAACAACAACAACAACAAAGTTTGCTTTTAATTTTCCTTATATGTGGGTAGGTCAAAAACCAAGCCCTTTATGCACAGGGTGTGTGTCACCTCCCATTTTCAATCCCCTACGCCACCTCCCAGGAGTTAGTACAATTCCAGATACACAAGGAATGCCTGTAGAAGTAGATAAATCCAACATGCCTTTATCCCAGCCCTTGTTTTACATGAACCACTTTCTTTATGTAAAGAAAGGCTATTGATCTGCATGTAGGAAGAATAGAAAGATATGGATGTTATTGAAAGGATGGACAGGAGCATTTATTGATTGCTTGCTGAATGCTAGGCTCTCAGCTGGGTGCTTGATATATGATATCTGACTTACACCTTAAGCAAGTCTATAAGAAAACTAACCTTACCCTATTTTACAGAGGAAGAAACTGAGGCCCTGGGAGGTTACACAACTACCCTAATTCACTATGTTGATGAGAAAGCAGCGCTGGAAAGAGAGGTAGTGTCTGCCTGACTTCAAAGCTCAGAGATTTTCCTTTGCGGGGGACCTCAGCAAAAGGATTTCAGCTTCTACTTCAGGTAATGTCACTAGCTTTTGTACAAGAAATCTGCTGAGCATGTGGAGAAAGACACTGAGTGAGAGTGCATGTATCTTCTCTGTCTAAGAGGAAAATCCAGGGGGATGCAAGCAACATGACTTTATTCCCTTCTGGTCCAAACTCCAAAGAATAACCTTCCTTTAGGGCTCTGAACTGTGACTTGCCCCACAGGTTCCCACTGTTTTAGACTCCGAGCCTAAACCCTATAACCCAGGACTTGGCAGTCAGCCAGAGGAAAAGGAAGGGCAAAAATTATTTTTACAATTGCTGCAAGAATTTTCCAAGAGCTATTCCTGGAGCTAGGAAGTTTTGACATCAGACTGTCAAGGAGGAAAAAGGGAGGGACTCTAATTTGGAAACAATTCACACTGTGTGCCTGACAATGTATATTCTGTGGCAAAAAAAAAAAAAGAAAAAAAAAAAAAACGTGGGGGAGGCAGAGACATAGACCAGGCAAGCAAGTATGGGCTGGCTCATCGATGGCCTGCACAGTGCACTAATCCCACTAACAAAAAGTGATGTTGGGTACTGCTTGGGTTGGAATCCCAGTTTTGCCCCTAACTAACTTCGTGTCTTTAGACAAGTCAGGCACTCTGAACTTCAATTTCCTCAACTATAAAATAAGCACAATTATAATCTCCAGCTCATCGAGTTATTATGAGGCTTAGCTCATGTTCATATATATAATGTGCTTTCAACAATGCAAGTTGCAACTACTCTTATGAACATGATTGCTAATGGGCATCACCATCAAGTAGCCCTCTTCCAATACCTTCAACAAAGGGAGGGTAGACAAGGGTAAGGCTACTCAAAAGAATGTTCTCTTCCCACTGAGGCAGGAAAATTATGAAGAAGGGAAGGAAGTAGAAAAAGTTGAAAGAGCATGAAGAAGAGCACTTTAAGACATAAAGTGAATAGAAATGAAAGAAAAGAGCTATTAAGAATAAAATCTAAGATATTTTCTAAACTATTCTCTATGTTAATGTGGTCACAACCTTCTCCCACCCCTGAAGCCCTTTTCATTACTTTCTCCCAATATACACCATGCTTTGAAATGATTTATCCAGTAAGTCTTTACTAAGTGATAATTAAAGATCTTCCGTGTCATATGTTATTTAGAGATGGGAATAATTGCCTGATAGAGTTCCTGCAAAGATTTAGAGTGTCAGGTTATCTTGAGTTGATAGAAGTCCATCTGAAGGATGGTGCAATAGAAAGATAGGTTCAATGAGCTCTTTAAGAACTCGAGTCTCAAAGACCCACCACATCTAGAGCTATTTCTCTTTCCCTGATTGTCAGGAAGTGCTCACACATAAAGCTCAGAGTATTTGAAGAGCTGGACAGCAATTTTCAGATTGATGGTGTTTTGACACTCAGCTGCAGCTATTTAATATGCACTATCTGCCTTGAACAAGCAATTTTCTTATAAAATAATTTTATATTATATCTCACTTGTTTTTACTGCTCAAGAGAAAGATAAACACAGGAAGGAACAAAAAGAAATCAGTCTCCTGATAGTTTCCTCCAAATATATTCATGCCTCTTCTGTGTGACTAGTGTTCAATGGTCAAATGGGATACTTTTTAAAATAAACCAACATTTCTTATCACAGCCTGGCCATAAAATGTTCTAGTTTTGACATAAAAAAAAAAAGCTAAAAGCATTTACGCTTGCTATGAAGTTGGTGGACTGGAGTTTGTTCCTCCGATCTGTGCTCATCCTTTCCCTCGCTGAGCCCTGCAAATGAGCAGTAGAAGTGATTAGGGCTGAGAGGATAGGCATTGCAGCCAAGCCGTGAGGTCTGAGTCCCAGCTCTACCATCTCATGACTCTGTGACCCTCAGCAATTTACCCATCTTAGCCTCAGTTTCCTCATCTGTAAGATGAGGTTTATAATCATTTTGATCATCAGAGAATTCATTGAGATGATGGAATGGCTTAGCACAATGCCTGGCACTTAAAAATGTTGGGTTTTTTTTTTAAGTCTGAGCTCCCTGGTCTAGCAAGCAAACTCTTCATGACTTGGCCCCTCCCTTCCCCACAGGTTCATTTTCCTGCCATCATCTCCCTTGAATCCTTTGCTCTATCCACACTGAACTTCTCAAAGTTCTTCACCTACCCCAGGCTCTGGGATGTTTGGGGCCTTTTCTCAAAGAACTCCCTTTGCCTGACAAGACTTCCCTGCTCCCATCCACCTTGTCAACAGTCCCTGCTCCTCCAAAACAGGGCTCAAACCTCATCTCTCCTGACAACCACACGGGATTGGCCACACCTTCCTTTGAGCCTTCACTGCTCGCTGTGAGATGCCATGGGCTTTTTCTCTGCCTTTTGGCCCACCTTGGATTAGGCCGATGTGAAGAGGAATTAGGGAAGACGTTCTCAGGCTTCTGTGGTTGGTACTGCTGAGATCTGGCATTGGCACTCTCTTGACCCGGAGGTTGGCTCTTTCTCCCAAGAGGCATTCCACAGGTTTCTTGGAGACTCCCCACCAGGAACTTTCAATGACCTTCTTCATGCACCTTTTATCGAGGGGTCTACCTTTGACTCCAACCCTAAGCCCTTATTTGGTGGTCCACCTCACAGTGCTCTTCCTTTTGGAGGTCCCATTTCCACTCAAGGAAGACCATGTGAGCTTCAGCCGGTTCCATCCTACGAGAAAGACTCAAGCATCTTTGTCACCACCCCTAATGGAAGCACCCTCCACCCCAGTGCAGTGAGAACTTGGCCATCTAGATTTCTCAGCCATGAAGTAGGCTCTGGGGAATACATATCAGACTCTTCCATAGTTCCCTTAAGCCCCTTTCATCATCAGGGGGTGGGAAGGAAGATGCAGTACTCCAAAACCTTCCCCATTCTCTGCCTTGTCAACTCAATTATTTTATATCTTGAAGCAGTGTTTGGCCAGGTTTAACTGCAAAGGACCAGATGGTAAATAATTTAGGCTTTTCAGACCAAGTGGTTTCTGTGGCAACTAGTTAGCTCTGCTATTGTCAAGAAAAAGCAGACATAGACAAAACTCAAAACTCAGCCATGTTTGATTAGAAGATATGGTTGTGTTCTAATAAAACTATTACAAAACAGGTGCAGACTGGATCTGGCCTTTGGGTCATTGTTTGCTGACCCCCTTCCCTAAAGATGGGTAAAGGTTCAAGATCCTGGTTTTCAGCCTTACTCATTGCGAGTCCTGTGAATATCGTCTATCACCTCCCTGTGATCACAGGGGTCCTTGGCCCATTGCTTATTCTTGTTGAGGTTAGAGAGACAAAAATGGTCTTATTTTATAACATCCTGTTCTGCACGCACACCGAGAGAGGACACAGTGAGGAGAGAGGAAATGTGACAAAAACGTGACCGAGAGTGAGATTGGGAAAGGGCACTTTAAGAAGACTTGCTGGGTTCTAGGAATGAATCCCCTTTGGCATTTCTGGGAGAATGTGACCAAGTTTGTGAGACGTCATGCAGGTGTGTATTTCGACCCTGACACGGTAATGAGAAGGGCCTAGAGGAACTCAGCTTTATCTGGGTTGCAATAGATTTTATTTTCCTCATTGTATAGGTAAAACCACAAAAAAGAAAGAAAGAAAAAACATCTAGTGTCATAGAGATTACATAACTTACCTCTGGCCCCACAGCTAGTAAGAGAGCCAGGATTCAATCCCAGTATTCCATGGCCTCCAAACCCATGCTCTTTCCCCCTCTATGTCCATTGTTGCATTCGTTTTCTGTTCCTGCTGTTATAATCTTAGTAGCTTCAAGCAACACATTTATTCACTTACAGTTCTGAAGATCAGAAAGCCAAAATGGGCCTGGCTGGGCCAAAATCAAGGTGTCAGCAGGGCTGCACTCCCAGAGGCTCAAGGGAAGAATCTGTCCTGCTGTCTCGGCCAGCTTGTAGCAGCCTCCTGCATTCTTGGCCCAGCTTAAAAGCCAACAGGGCAGCATCTTTAAAGCTCTCTCTGGCTCTGACCCTCCTGCCTCCCTCTTATAAGACCCTGTGATGACACTGGCCCCACTGGATAATCCAGAATGACCTCCCCATCTCAAGATCCTGAAACTAATCGCATCTACGAAGTCCCTTTTGCCATGGAAGGTAATAAATTCACTGGTTCTGGACAGCTTTGGAGGGGAGGGTGATTTTACTCTGCCTGCTGCAATTACTGACGACAAGCCAGGAAATAAGGGCGATCATCCAATGAGAACGCTTGGAGCTCAAAGAGAAGCAATGTGAAAAGCGAACCTGAAGGGAGCATCTAAATGGAAGGGCAGCAGAGGACGAATGAGAAAAGGCAGAGAGCTAGGAGAAGAACCAGTCAGAATTGTTCTCCCAGAAGTCTTTCAGAACAGTGGAGCTGCAAGTCAAATGCTCAGAACTTGGGAGAAAGCAGAGAGACAGCATCTCTCATGGGGGACCACCAGTGCCCTGAGTGAGGGGAGCTTTAGTGGACTGGGGGAGTGGGGACAGCTGCCCAGCCCAGGCCCTCTACTCACAGGAAACCTCAGCTCTGCTTCTTACCTTGTCCACCATCTCCAGGCCATAAACAGAGCTGATTGGGGTATGAAGAACATTCGGCTATTGCTCAGAATATAACTTGAAAAGTCAGGAGTTGGCCTTTGGAAAAGCTGCTTCAGACATCAAGAATCTCTTAGCATGGGGGTGTGTGGAATATATTCATTGATGAAAGGGGTGGGGACAGGAGACGGGAGGGCAGCAAGATTCCTTAGGAACCTTCTGAGCCTCAGCACCCCTTTTCTTTTGTGGCTACACTGTCATTTTCTGACAAGTCAATGACTAATTTAATCGTGGCTGGGTTCTCTTCTCTCCTGCTCCTTCAGCCCCCTGGATCAAGCCTTTGTAAAGTAATAACTCTGCTCATCAAACACCAAAAACAGCACCTTTGCATCTCCACACTGGCACCATGGGAAGGACTTTAGTTTGGGTTCTGAACAATGGGAGAAAGGGCAGGTCCCTGTGTGATCATTTGATGGGTTGCCCGAGCTACCCCAGGGAAGGTCATGAAGCCACAGAAGCTGTTTGGCAGACCTGTACGCAGAGGCCACTGCAGAGACCACTGCCAACACACTCGTCTCAATTAGTCCCCTGCGCAGCAATTCTTCCCTGCTGCACTTGCAGTCATGCCCAAAATGTCAAGGAGGAGCTTGAGCTCTCAGCGCATGATGGGGAGAGGAGAGAAGTTCAGGAGGTTGCTGGGGAAATCTCTCCACCTCCATTTGATGAGGGTGAGGAAGCCAATCGCCTCTCCTCAAAAGAAGACAGTAGAATCCATAGCAATAGGCAATGGAAATGTACTAAACCCTTCTCATCAGGCAGATCCAAACACCCACACTGTGAGGTCTTGCCCTTTTGATCCTACTTTTAGGTACAGAGACACCAAGGCTTAGAGAGGTTAAAGAATGTCTCCAAGGCCCAGGGATGGGAAGGGGCAGCATCCAGATTCGAGCCATGGTTCCTGTGGTTACTCATGACAGTACATTGCTTCCTGCACAAGAGAGTAAGAACCAGACACAATGGATAAGTTTTTTCTTTCCTCTGAACTGCCAGGGCTTCCCCTGGGAAACAGGTATAAAAGCACCCATCCCATGGCTCCACAAATGCCACTGCATCTTCACTAAGGAAGACAGGGAATAGAACCAGACTCCAAAGATGATACATTTATGGAAAGAGTATTGATGATCATATCCCTCATGTGCTAGGCTGCAGGTGGTACACAGGTGATGAAGGAGACATGGGCCAAAGGCTCAGCAGGATAGACAAGCAGCAGCAGCTGCTAATTCCTACCCTGTGTGTTTATTGGGCTAATTGCTTTCCACGTATTATGTCAATTAATAGGTGTGTGTTTGTGTGTGTATGTGTGTGTGCACGCACAGAGAGGAGAAGAGGGTACATTCCCTGGTGGTAAACAGCAGGAGCAAAGGTTCAGAGGTAGGAATGTACAATGAATGTAGAGGGGACTAAATAAGTCCAGAACATTCTTTCACTCCTTTATATAACAAATATTTATTTCCATCCTCTCTGTGCCAGACACCATGCTAGGCAGTGGGAATGAAGCAATGGACAAGATATAGTCCATGAGAGAGGGTGATAAATACAATCACTGAAACCACGTCAACTGTGATGAAATGGCACAGTTAGCAAGAAGAAGCACAAGATCGTAGAGCTGCAGAGGCTAACCTTGTCTGGGAGGTTAGGGCAAGTTTCCAAGATATTACCAGTGAGAAGAAGAGTGAGCAGGAAAGTAGGGTGTTTTCCTCTTCTGGATGCAGGATCCATGTGAATTCAGCAGCTAGCTCCTCAGAGAGGTAGGTCTTGGTATCAAGTAATTAGAGAACTGGGAGGGGGACCAAAAGCAAGAACTAGCCTACAGCCTCATTGGGAGCCAGAAGACATAACATCAATCCCAGGAACTCAAAGCACCATTGGGACTGTGGATGCAGCAAAGGCCACAGATGGGGCCTCCCAGGAGGATCAGCTTTGTCAGAGGAACCACCATACATTTATGCAGCTCCAGTGCCTTTTCCAGACACTTTAACCATAGCAGATGTTTAATATCCGTTATCTCGTCTAAGCCTCTCAACAATCACGGGAAAGTGGGAGGGGCAAGAGTTATCCCAGAAGGGACTGGAGGAGGGCTTGCCCTGAAGGCCCACAGCTCTGGAGCGGTATGGCTGGGTTTGACCTGGAACTTATCCCCAACCAAGATCCTGTCCAAGACCAGACTGAGACTCACCTGAGACTCACCTGTCATGTATTTTTCAATTAATGATAACCATAATAAAGAATACTTGCATAGTATTTCCTTTTTTTCCCCTCAAAGCACTGTCTTTTCCATTATCACTTTGAAGCATCTCAACAATCCTGGAAAAAGCAAAGACAAAACAAGGCTCAGAGACAACATTTGCCCAAAGCCACATGGCTGAAAAATGGAGAGACCAAATACAAGCTCAGGTCTCCTTCCATAGAATCCTTTGCTGCTTTTGCTATATGACACCACACCATGCCATCCAGCAATCCTTTTTGAAACAAATACTTACTGAGCCCTGCTCTAGGGCCTAGAGATGAGGTTCCTACAAGCAGTTCACACAGAGCAAGCACCACAATATATTACAGAACCACATGGCTGAGGCTCTAACCAGAGTAGGAGTAAGGGGGTGAGGTGAGTGCACAGCAGAGGGAGCAACAGCTTTCTGATGGGCTTCAGGAGATAAGGAGCCTTCCCATGGGAGCTGGCATTTGGGCAAAAGTGCTATGGATGAGTAGGAGTTTTCTAGGCCAATAAAGCAGGGCCAGAGGTAACAGCAGACCCAAGGCACAGCCATGAACCTAGTTCCAGGGAACATGTCTGGAGTGGACACAGGTGAAGTGAGAGAAGAGGCTGGAGAGGAGGAAGCTGAACTTGATCCCAGAAGCAAAAGGATCCTAAAAACCTAGAGGCATTTTAAGCAAGGGATTGGCACATCTAGCTTGGTAATTTGGGGAAACCTGCCACATGGATTTAAAAATAAAGAGTGGGGAAAGACCCTGGAGACTGAAAAATCAGGTAAATTGTAAAGGAATTGAAGAAGAAATATTGCATCTGAGAGAAATCTAATCTACTGTTAGCAGGATTTACCTGCTAATCCCTACTTGTTGGATGGGGATATGAGAGAAATGGTAAAGGATGACACCAGCCTTCTACCTTCAGAGGCTGAGGAAATAGTAAAGTCATTGAGAGAACCCCCTTTTTCTAAACACACAGCACACACACAAACAAAAGAAACATAGTAAATATTGAAGTACATTAGTATATTAATAGTGCTTATCCTTGAATAAAAAAATATTTTCCAATATTTCTAAATATTCTAAAATGTGCATGTAATATATTATGATCAGAAAATGTAACATTATTTTTACATGAATATTAATAATGATAGTTACATTTTTTTGAGCAACCACTGGAGTCTCACAATTTTACACAGTAAAGACATCATTATCCCTATTTTACAGGGGAAAAGTTGGAACTCAGAGAAGTGAAGAAACCTTCTCAAGGACATACATCGATTCACTGTCCAACTCATCATTTGAACCTGGATCTCCTTGGCTCCAGAGATTAAGGTCTGACAGAATACCCAACACTGCCATGAAAACAACCCAAGAGTTGAAGTCAATTTTGAAGAAAGGAGCTCATTAAATTCTGTGTGTTCCAAGTTTGAGAAATTGAGGCAATAACTGGAGATATCTTGTGAGGAGCGCAAATGAGAATTCCTTGTTGGAGCTTAGATTTGGGGATCATCTACACAAAGATGATCAATGGAATGCTGGGGCTAGAGGAGACCATTCTGGGAGAATTCAGAAGAGAAAGAAACTGCCAAAGACCACTCAATAAGGAAAGAGAAATAGCAGGGGAGACATGGGCAACCTGAAAGCTGAGGAAGGAGAAAGTTTCAGTGAGTGAGAGGGGCCAAATAGGAAGGAAATGGCCTTTGGGGGGAGTTTTGTGATGAGTTTGGCATAAATGAGTTTAATAGCATAAGCCAGACGTACTGGGTCAAGAAAGGAAGTATGAAAGTCCTTCCAAACTTGGAATTTATAAAAAGAATCGTGGAGAAAAGAGAAGGGAATTTTCCCTTGGAGAACACTTGACTATGCTTATGGGCTCAGAGTCTGAAGAGTCAGGAAAAAGAGAGGCAATAACCGAAGGAATAAGTTTTTCAAGGAAATAGGCAGGGGTGGATCCCATGCATGGTGGTATTCTCTGAAGTGTTTCTCAAACATAAGCACTTGGTATTCCAGTTACAGATACCCTTGCTGTGAAACAAACCATCCCAAATGTAATAGCATAAAATGACAGCCATCTTATTATGTTCCCTGCTTCCAGGGTCACAAATGGCAGTGCAGATGGCTCGTCTTGCACCACAATATCTGGGGTCTCCTTTGGGAAGTCTCAAATAGCCAAGGGTCACTCAAAACCTGAGGGCTGGAACCACCTGAAAGCTTTTCATTCATGTGGCTGGTTCCTGGGCTGGGATGATTCGAAGGCTGGGCTCAGCATGGACATTTCTTCAGAGGGCTTATGCATGGCCCCTCCATGTATCTTGGCCTTATCACAGCATGGCTGCAGGGTTCTGAGAGGGAACAATCATTCTCTGAGCGTTATCGCTCCTGCTTTGCTTGAGAGTAAACTGAATCTCAGGAAGGCTAAGCCTTTTCATTTAAAAGAATACATTAACACCACAAATGGGGTGTAAAAAAAGTCTGGAAGAATATACATTAAGAGCTTAGGAGTAGCTGTCTTTGAGTAGCATGATTTTTATTTTCTTTTATTATCTGAATTCTCTTGTTTTCATTTTTCAGCATTGATTATGTATTGCTCATACTTTGAACGTATTTTTTAATAAAGCATTCTTAAAGCAGCCTAATAACTCCTTGGACCTGGCTGTTTTCAGGATAAGCCCAGTGATGACATCTCCTGGATGGAAACACAAGCAAACATCTGCCAGGCACGTACCAAGGGTTTCAGAGTTGGCAGCACCTTGTCTGCGAGCTGAGGTTCCCACACTGTAGGACTGAACAGATATCGCACCTCCCCTGCAGGCAGAGGGACTGACGCTCACCTCGAATGTGGTGATGGTAGGGGTTGGAGGTGCGGGATGAAGAGGCAGGACCTCACTAAGCATCAGACATTGTAGTTGGGATGATGGGAAACCCCAGACTAGACCCTGCATGCCTCCTTTTACCCAACAAACCTGATTCTGGTCCATTCTATCTCCTGAAACCCCTCCAAGATTTTCATACACCAACTCATACTTGAAACACATTAAGGATGTGTCTAACACAATACCATCCCCCCTGAAATCACACCTTAGCTTATGCAATTTTAAATGGTTCGTTTGTTTTTTATTTAAATGAAAATTTAAGAACTTTAATTTAAGTTGAAATTTTACATCATCAGGTTTTTAATTTGCTTTAAATGAAGCATAAACAAAATGTAGGTTCAAATTCAACTAATGCTTACTGAGAGCTGTGCCTGGCACTCTGCCTAGTTCTTTGCCATGAACACGAACCCCTGTCTTCCCGATACTCACCCTGACTTCTTCTGTCAACCCAGAGCCAGGTGATGAGCTGATGTTGTCTGAACTCAAATACCGAGTCCGCTCAGAATCTAACCATTCTATGTCACAGATGCATTTGGGTATGGTGTCAGGAGACCAGTTAGCTTTGTGACTTTAGATAAGTCACTCGGCCTCTCCATTCTCTATTTATGTCTCCTGCAGAATGAGGAGAAGAGGGAGCAATCGGGCTAGGCCATCTCTCAAACCCTGCCAGTCCTAAAGCCACAGATGGAAACATAGCTCTCGTTGCGTCAGAGTCGCTCTTCATCTGTCGTCAGACAGTTACACACCCACAGATTATCTACCTGGAGACAAACAAACACATGCCGCACACACATCCCGATCCCCACCCCTCTGCAGCAAACAGCCCCTCCCAGGCCACGCCAAGGAGAAACCACCTGTCCCAGCACTGAACCCCAGCAGCTCCTGGATGCCCTTGCTGCTCTCTCTTGCAGTGATTGAAGCGTGTCACATACTCTCTGACACTTCTATCAAGAGTTAAGGTCTATGTCTCCTCCTTTTCAATCCAGGCAGGCAGATACCATTATTATTATTCTTGTTGTATAGAAGAGGAAACCAAGGCTCAGAGATGGGAAGCAATTTCCTCAAGGTCACTCAGCCAGCAGCAGCAAAGCCAAGGTTCAAGTCACGATCTATCCAACTGCATAATCCAAGCCTTCCATAACCACTAGACTGTCTCACGTCCTACACAAAGGTGCAAAGGGCATGAGCATGTGTGCATATATGTGTGCGACAGAGAGGGAAAAGCAAAGAAAATGAATACTTTCTAGAGCAGCGGGTGGCAAAGTACAGTCAGGGCCAAGTCCAACCCACCACCTGTTTTTGTAAATAAAGTTTTATTGAGAGGCAGCTGTGCTCATTGATTGACATATTGTCTATAGCTGCTTTTGTACTACCAAGTCGGAGCTGAGTGATCGCAACAGAGACAAGATGGCCCCCAAAGCTTAAAGTATTTACTCTTTGTTCCTTTACAGAAAGTCTGCCAGTGCCTGCTCTGGAGGACCAAAGTGGGGGGTTTCCAATGTCCCCCCAAGGGCCCAGTAGACCTTATTTTCCCGCAGCGTGGTATAAAGGGACCTAGCTGCCCAGGCTTTCCTAGTATGTTCCTGAATTTAGAACTGAAAGTCCCACCTCTGGAAAAACCCCTCAGTTCCAGGCAAACCAAGGCTTTGGTCACCCTAGTTCTGGACTCCAGGCAGGCGTGCGGTGGTGTCCCACCTGGAAATGTCCTAAGTGAGGCTTCCACGGCCAGCTAAGGAGGAATCAGAAGCTCCAAATACAAGAGGGCATTTCCTCCTCCTCCAAGATCTGGCCACAGAGCTGACCCAGCAATGCTGCCCAGTTAATGAGCTTAGTTGGATTTTGCCAGCCGGACCATGAGTTTGTTGTCCCTGGCAATCCCCCAACTGAGAGAGTCGAGGGCAATTACCAGAGGAAATGACAATGGCCCTGTCTGGGTCTGGGCCTCCCCCACCCCACTCCCCTTCCCATCCTAGGGAGGCATACCCAAGTCCTGCCTTCACTTTCCCATGATATAAGGGAGATAATGCCAATGGCACAAGCTTCTTAAGAAGTTGCATCTCAGTACTAAAAAGAGGCTTTGATCTTTTCTTTTAAACCATGCAGCTTTCATGCTTGTGGGGTGGGTATAATAAAAACAGGGTGGGCATAACTGTGTGCAGTGTATATACTCCATATCAGCTATCTTCTTTCATTTTTTGGAAGTAAGAATTTTTATAGGCCTAATAGCCAGCCTCAGGATCCTCTCTCCTTAGAGCTTTACTCCCGGATACACAGGGAGCTTATGTAAATGAGAGTATTGTGGACAAGACATCTGTTAGCAAAATTACCTAACGTGGCATCAAACAACTTGGGTGCGAACTGACACCAGGTGTCTGGGTGCAGCTCCACCAAGAGGTTCTGCTCTCCCTGTGCGGTTGACAGCAGCAATTCAGAGTTGTGTAAATAGTGCCGAGAACAGTGTGTCTCACCTTCTTTCCAGCCCCAAGGGCCAAGGTCTGAAGACAAGGAGTTCTGGAAGGATGAGTTCAGGTTCTACAGCCCCAGGACAGAACACCAGAAAGGAAGAAAAGACTAGAACAGGGTCAGATAACAACAGCCCACAGATCAAATCTCCCTGCCACCTGTTTTTGTACAGCCCCCAAGCTAAAAATGGTTGTTACATTTTTTAATGTCAAAAAAAAAAAAAGTGCCATGTAAAAATTAAATGGAATTCAAATTTCAGGGTCCTCAAATAAAGTTTTATTGGAACACCACCACACTCTTTGTTTTTATATTGTTTATGGCTGCTTTCCCATGAAAAGGATGAAGTAACTAAGGTCCAGTGAGGTGAAAACAATGAATTATCCCAAAAGTCACAGTTTATAAGAGCCAAAATTAAGATTTGAGCCCAGATCTGCCTATTGATGAAACTTTTTTAACTCTAACAAGCCACCAAACAGAAGGAGGCAAAGAAGCATGCTCTTGGGTGGGTGGGGAAGAAATTTAAATGCCCAATGTGTACAAAGGCTGGAAGAGAACTCAGTTTGAAACACTGAACAATGACTGGGTAAAGCAGAGCATACAAATAGGAGAAAGGAACTCAGCAGAAGACGAAAGAGACATTGAAAAATATTCCATACATGCTTCTCATTTTATAGAAGTGGAGATGCAGAGCTTGAGAGGTGGAGGAATTTATCCAAGATCATCTAGCCAGTCAAAGCAGCAACTTCAGGACATGGAAACACACTGTCAACCCCAAGAGATGAGAGCTGGGCAGGAAATGGCGTCAGAAGGGCAGTAGGTAAGCAGGCAAGCGGTCTGATGGATTCCTATTCCACAAATGGCCTTGGGCAAGTTTGGAGGCAGGTTGTGGTCAGAGGACAAATTGAGGATGATAACACCTACCTTTTTTTCCCAGAAGTTCCAGAAGACAAAACAAATTAGGAATTTTACAATGGCAAAATACATGTGAGGTAAATCATATAAATAACTAAAAGTGTTTATGAAATGTTTGAAAGAAAATGTCATGGGAAAGACCCAAACTGGAGCCCAATATTTGCCATTGGAATCTGAGCCCCAACTGTGATCTTTCTTTTCTAATCTGAAACACAGAATCAGAGACTGGAGCACAGAGAAGGAAACCATGTACCATGTCCCCAAACCCCGATCCAGCAACCATATTGCAATGAGCTGTCTGCTGCCTTATCACTGATCCCAAAATGTAGGCAAAATGATTCCATTTTACTGAAGAGAAAACTGAGGGTCAGAGTGACCAAGTAGCTACTCAAAGTATGTGGTTAGAAAGAACAGGAACAGGTGGCATTACCTCCAAACTACACACTTGGGAGAGATGGAAAGGACTTCTCTCTCCTAGCCCAACTGGAGTTCCCCTTTGGCTAGCAGGTATGAGCCAAATGGCTCGACTCAACCAGGTAATGGTGGGAAGCTCCTGCCCTTGGGGAGTTTACGTTGGACAGATTCAGATAATGACTGCAACTGCCATCAGAGGGCCCAGATTCCTTCATGGGGTTGAATGCCACCACAAAAGTCTTTTTGATGCAGGCTGGAGGAGCTGATAAAGGGAACCTTAATAACCCAGGCTGGGCACTCTTCATCTCCCTGTGAGTGAAGCTCATCTCGAGATGAAATAGGCCGCAGGGAAGGGATTGCTGCTGGCCTCCCAACTCCAAAGGTTCCGGAAAGATAAACCTCACGCCTGTGCCAAGTTATGACAGGAAGCCCCAACAGACTGATAAGCTCTCCAAGCCCGTTTTCAGGGACCGAAAATTGTTTGGCAAAGGGGTGGTGTCCAATGCTTCAGTTGTGACTTTGGACCAAAGAGCTATAACAGACATATTTGGCCTGGGCCTTGTAACAACCCTCTATCTCCTGGAAAGATGTCCAAAAACTACAGATAGGACCCAGCGGAGATTGCTTCGAGAGGGAAATCGGAGTTATTAAATCCCTACTTGGTGAGAGTGACAGCTTCACAGCGAGTGATAATTCTGGCGTTATCAAAGGAAAAGTGGGGAGAGAAGTTGAACTGGATGCAGTTGAGTTTGGGGTTGGGGGAGTGGTGCTTCCCCTTTTAGCAGTATGTCCTTGTTTCTGCTGAGTTTCGACTCCAGCCCTTCTTCTTTGACATAGAAAGTGACTCCCTGCTACTCCTAAACATGTGGCTGTGTGTCTAACCACCTCAGAAAAACAACTGGCTAAGCATTCAGCAGACCAGCCCTGAGAACCCTGTTCCATCCATTTTGGAGAAGGAATTACATGAGCCACCCCATCCCCAGAAATACATGGAAGACCTTGGCATGGCAAGAATCTGCCCAGTCCTATCTCCAGGTTTCCCTAAGCTGACCTCTAGTTCCTTATTCTACGTTTCAAGAATATCAGACTGTTAGTGGTTCCCACACATAGGTAGCATGCTGCTTCCTGCCCCTGGGCCTTTGCTCAGGCTGGATCTTCTGTCCTAAACTCAGTTTCTCTACCCCACAAAAGCTCCTTGAAGGCAGGGACAAACTCTCCTTTGGACTGTATGTGTTTTCTATGTTGTTACAAAGCCTGGCCCCTCACTAGTGCAAAAGACATTTGCTGAACCAAGCAATGAAGAGATCACTAAAAAGGACTGCTCTGGGTCTGGTCTGTGGTTTCAGTTCATTTCCTCATATTGTTTAAATAAGCATTTATTGAATAACTTCTATGGGTCAAATAATGATCCTGTGGCTACTGAGACGGCATCTCTGCCAGGACCATTATTTGGCCCACAGAAGTGGCTCATTAAGCAGCATAGAGCAAAGGAGAGATTGTCCCTGCCCTCAGAAAGCTTACATAGGGCAAATCAAACAAATGATGGCACAAATAACTGTTTATTGTAGTTGTGATAAATACTACCAAAAACTGGGGGTAGGAGGCGGTAGGGGGAGAAAAATGAAGTAGTCACCTCAATTGCCAAATTTAAGAGGCTGCCCCCAAAAAATTCCCCAAAAAAGATAAGTATGGTAAGGCAATGTTTTTCAAAATCAAAAACAATACCAAGAAATCCATGATTTGCAAAATATCAAAAATAGAAACAAAGACAAATGCCATGCCAAGCCATATTAGAGCTCAGAACAAAAGGAAAATGTGCATTTCTTAATATTTATTTTTGCCTGAGAACATTAGAGCAATTGAAAGAGGACTGATCTGTTAGAAAGTGGGTATTTTAAAATTCACAATGCTATTCCATGTTCAAATATTTCTTCTCAAACAACATTTATTGTAATTTATCTCAAGTTAATTGACAGTCATTTAAGATTGTCACTTGGTCAAGAGAAAGTGCCAAACATGGCAGTCCTCTCCTTTGAAAACAAGGCCAGCAAAGCAGCAGATGCTGGAAATATTATTGATAAGTTTGCTTACAAAAAATCCAGTAGCATACATTTTTCCCTTCGCCCCAGCTCCAGTATGGCTTCACAGGACACTGGTCTTTATTTGAAATGTTATCTTGTTCACCATAGATATTTTGCATGGATTTTCATATTTTGAAGTATTGCCTTAAAATATTATTCATATTGATTACTGGGTTCTTGGGGCACCTGCCCCTTTAAATTTCGCACTTGGAGTGAGTGACTCCCTCACCTCACCTTAAATCCTGACCCTGCTAAAGACAAGTAGAGGGAACCAGTTCTAACCTGGAGGGTGAGGGAAGTGACCAGGCAGCTAAGACGTGTAGGAAGAGAGAAGCTGCAGGACGGTGAGGTACAGAGAGGGCCTGCCCACAGCTCGGCCCTGGACTGTTCCAGAAGGTGCCTGTTAAAGAATTACAATACTAATGGTGAACATGTACATAATGCTTGCCAGGCAGAGGAACTGTCCTAGATTAATATTCATTTAATCCTCATCACCGATCTACCAGGTGGGAATTGTTACCCTCATCTAACAGATTAAAACCTTGAGGCACACAGAGGTTAAATTATTTCTTCAACACCACACAGCTCCTGGAATGCGAAGTGGGCAATCTCATGCCCAGTGCAGGCAGGAAACCCATCACCTTTCTCACTCAGGAAGAAGTTCCTTTGGCTAGAGTGGCGCATGCCGCAACGTCAGCCGGGGATGAGAGTGACGTATGGGGCCAGCAGGTGGCACGAGGAAGGTCCCAGTAGGAATTCTAAGAGGCTTGGAGGGGTAGTACGTGGTGCCGTTCAAAGGTCCTGTTTATTTTGTCTTTTTGCTCCTTTGAAATCTGGGAAACATTCTGTTCTGTGGGCCCTGGAAAGAAGTAGAAGAGATATATTTTGTTATAATTTGCTTTACAATTCAAATGCGGGGTGCCTGCGCCAGGCTAGGTGGGCTCCCCACACAGCTCACCCACCCCAGCCCTACAGCCGGTGGGACCCGAGCCAGTCCCTGACCGCGGCCAGCACACCCAGCTGGGTGGGCAACACACGGCCACGCTCAGCATCCCGCCGCCTGCATTTTCAGTTCTGACTTAGTCACCTTGGCTGATACAACCTTGAATCCTCAGTTTTTTCACCTTTAAAACAGGGTATTGTTGCAGAGCCTGGCTTGGCTGGCCCCAAATCCCATTTTCCTCTCCTCCGGGCACCCAGCTGATCGATACGGTGCAGCGTCCCTTGCATCCAGGTGTGGCCCGTTGCTCCATTTTGCCCAAGAGGATGAGGGGGGAAGCAATGGTACCACTTCCAAGGCTGCCTCCTCTCTCTCTCTTTCCCCATCTGCCGGCAGGCTGGGAACACCCCGGGGACTTTGGAGGGTTCAACACGGCACCTCCATCAGCTGGAGTCCCCAATTGGCTGCTCGTGCCTTGGGTTACATTCCCTCACCACAGAGAGCGGGACGGGGATTCATGTGAGTCTCCGCAGTAGGGCTTTCGGGGAAAAGTGAGTGCATGAAGCAGGCCAGCACAGGGACCCTGTTTCACCAGGGGCTGGCCCTGGCCAATCCTTGGGGAGCTCTGCAGTGTAAACTGCAGCACAGAGCAGCCCCCCACCCACCCACCCCCGAGGCAAAGGGGTGCTTGTGTGCCTGAACCACTTAGTCATTGGCTGAGGCCCGTCCCCACCACCCCAGGAAACAGGGGAGAGGTAGAGCCCCCCAGGCAAAATACCCCAGCCCTGGGGAGTGGGCACTACCCCATACAGGATCTGGGTGGGGAGCCGGTAGCATCCATTCCAGCCCCCTCCCCTCACCTACCCCCCAATCAGAAACCCCTTGTTGACTTCCTGTGAGCAATAAATTAACTTCTATTTTGTGAAGCCCCTGAGATCCCTGCATTTATAAACATCACAGTAACCAAAATTAGAAACACTGCATCTACCTCCAATAGATGACTGAATGAGATGCTGCGCTCAGATTGTTTAGCACATGCCCTGTGCTCGGTGACTGCTAGCCAGTTTTAAGAATTATTAACTCTAGAGCGATGTGGGGATGTTCAAATGTCCCCTCTGCTCTGCTCTGGATGGGCTCACAGTTTGGTTGGCCCAAGACCCGAGAATAGATGGGGACAGAAATGGGGTTCAGAGCCGAGTCTGCAGTGTGTTCAGGGGAGCGCACACCTGCGTCTACCTAGGGACGGAGGCAACGCCTCAAGGCGGAAATGATGCCAGAGGTGGCTTTTCAAGGATGACAGGGTTCCTGCACGGATGAAGGGGACAAGAGTCCTCCCAGCAGAGGGGCAGTGCCTTGGTGATGATGTTGGGGGCCTCTCCCCAGGGCCCCATAGCCGCCTGGATCCAGCACCCAAGTAGAAACATTCCCTGCTGGGTCTGTGGCCTTCGGGGTTTGGCCTCCCACCTGCCATCCCACCTGGGACAAGTCGGGAAACCTGAGCCTTGGTGGTTACAGTCTTGATGACCCTGCCTCCCCGGCCTCGGACGGGGCTGGATTCCAGGCCGGCAGCAAGTCCCTGACCAGAGTTGGCACTGAACTAACAAAGCCCCCTTCTCCCCGCCACCGCCGCCTCCCCTGCCCTGCCCGTTCCCCTCCAGGCCCCTCCCCTGGAGCACGCAGGAGCACTCGGGCACCTCTACCCTCACAACTTTGTTGGGTCCAGAAGCTCCCCGTCCCAGCCTGCTGTGTCCCCTTTCTTGGGCCCCTCCACTCCTTGCTGCAGCCTTCTTAAATGCCACTCACTCCACCCCGGATCCGTCCGCACAGCAGAGCCTGAGCGTCTTGCTGGAGGCCAGACCCTCCATCAGTAACCCCCTCTGTTCCCCGCCAAGCTCTCCTCACAGCCAAGGCCTCTTCTCTTCCCCTCTGCCCCTCCTGCTTGCCCCATTACTTAACAGAGGCTTGAGGAAGTATTTATATGTCAGATACTGGTTGGGTTCCAATTCTCTGATGGTTTGCCTTATTTTTAGCAGTCCTCTTGCCTCCTGTGTGCCTCTCCCGAGGTCCTTGGTTGCCAGGTCTTTGCAACAGAGTCAGGGACGTGCCTGGATACAAATAAGCTACACACTCCTAGTGCTTTTTAGCTAAATATTTGCAGCTCCCAGCCAACAAGTCCAATCGTCCATCTCTCATGCTGTGAACTTGTTTCTTCTCCCCCACTCCACAACCCCTTCCCTTTTCCTGTTTCTCATTCACTGCCAGGAACAATCACTTCCATTTCTCCATAAACCTGCAAGGAGAAGCTCCCTTCTCCTAATAGGGAACATCCTGGAATGGGAGGAGCTGTTGAACCATATTAGGCAATTTGGCTCAGCTGCAAAGCTGCAGGGTGAGGAAAAACTGAGTGGGAAAACACACACACAGAGGAGAGAAGGTTTATGCCTTTACAGATAAATATTCCCCCTAGGACCTAGGAGTTGGGACTCATAAGTCCCCTCAACCCTGAATGCGATGACCCTATTCAAAGCAGAGATGCTGAGAACTGGCAGTCTGGAGTTCAGCTCTGCAGCAGCCATGGTGCTGCCCGCTCGGCTTTGCACATGGAGGCAGCAGAGGTCGGTGGCTAAGCCAGGAAGGTGGAGTGCACGCCAGCCTTGGGTTCGGGTCCCTTGGTCAAGCTACTCAACATCCTCAAGCCTCAGTTTCCTCATCTGCAGAAGGAAGCCTTCCACACAGATACTGTAAGCTCTGCATGGGATAGTTTATGAACGTGCAAGCCCTGAGTGCTGCCCAGCTCACCGCAGACCCTCGGAAGGGGAGCGTCTTCGTTGTTGCCGTTTTTCACATTCTCACAACAATCCATGAGCCCTCCCCAAGTCTGGGAGACCTTGCAGGGTACAGTAGGTTTCTCATGTCTTTGCAGCCCCAGCGCCCAGCATAGTAGCACCCAATCACTGTTGGGGGAATGATTGAAAAGCAGCTGATGTCATCCCTATTTGATTAGGAAAGTCAGAGCAGAGAGAATGAGGCAACCCCAGTGTGCCTGCCCTTAGCCCCCGCCTTTTACTAAACCTTGGCCATCCTGAGCTGCCTCATTTACAAAAGTGATTTGGAGAGACAGGAAAAAGTACCACAGACCTTGTCCAAGGTTGAAGATGGCTGAGTGTGTATAATACAGAACAGGCCCAAGAGGGGCTGACAGGTGCCAGCTTGTCATATGCAAGTGCCCTGTGTTAACCCAAGGCTTGATTACAGACCTTGGCACTGAGCAGACAAAAAAGTTATGAGATGCAGGCTCTGCCTGCTCATCTACTGACAGACATGGCCCAGAATCAGATGATCACAGTAGAAAGTGATGTGGGTTTTAAAGAAGGTTTACCCAAGGTCAGCCCAAGGAGATAGTGGAGGGCAAGGAGATGACTTTACCCAGGAGGAAAGGCTGGAGCCCAAGGCATGTTGACCAGGAAGCCTTAAAAAACTATGAGGGACTGTAGAGCACAGGGGTCTAGGAAGTTTGGGGAGAGAGCCAGGAGCAATAAGACTGTAGAAGATGGCAGGCATCAGGCTGAGCAGGGCTCTGTCAGCCAAGTGGGTATTTTACTTCATCCTGAAGACAACTGTGGACCACTGAGGAACTGCCAGCAGGGAGTGATAACCGATTTGCATTTTAGGGACAAGATGACTTTCCGAGCCATACATGAGCTGATTAGAGCCACCCAAAGGCTGGATCTATTTCCTTTCTCTTTGTGCTCCAGCATCTGTCACTGGAGGCCACCTGCCCTATTTGTATTGTGACATCAACTTACCTCCCACCTCCCTGACTGTCCTATCTCTGCTTTCTCTGTAAGTTCCTCTTTCTTCTAAATTTCCCTGTCACAGATAGCACCTGAGTATTTGCCAAAAACCAACCACCTTCACTTTCCCCCTTGTTCTAGTTTTGCTACTGCCTGAATGCAACACACCAGAGATGGATTGGCTTTGAATAAAAGAGGATTTATTTCATTAGTTCTTCAGAGGAAAGGCAGCTAACTTTCAGTTGAGGTTCTTTCTTTTGTGGGAAGGCACAGGGTGATCTCTGCTGGCCTTCTCTCCAGGCCTCTGGGTTCCAAGAACTTTCCCCAGGGTGATTTCTTTCTATATCTCCAAAGGCCTGGGCTGAGCTGCGAGTGCTGAGATGAGGTATGCTGAGCTGTTTGGGCTGTGCTATGTTGAGCTCTCTCATTTAAGCACCAGACAATTAAATCAAACATCATTCATTGCAGCAGGCACGCCTCCTAGCCACTGCAGATGTAATCAGCAACAGATGAGGTTCACGTACAATTGGCTCATGTCCACAGCAACAGAACAAGGCAAGTTCACCTGGCCATGTTGACACCTGAACCTAATTACCATATGTCCATTCCTTGTCAACTTGGCGACTATATGCATCACCTTAGACGATATTAAAGTGGCACAAATTCTCTTCTGGCTGTGGACCTATGAATCTCAAAAACAACTTATCTGGTGCCAATATGCAAAGGAGGGACAGTCACAGGATCCATAGGGTGAAATTGGAAGGAAAACCTGCAGGGCAAACACTATTGGATTTCAAAGTCTGAAGGTCATTTATCCTTCAGTTTTAGAAAGTGGCAGTTCCACCTTTTCCAAGGGCCTATGCAGTGGCCCATCTCTTTCAAAGTCAACCTCAGGGGACAATGAGGAGACCACCTTTTTCTCGGGCCACCCCTGGGCTTTTTGCCATTTCCAGGGCACATGCTCAACCCTTCCATGTGGCGGCAGCCAGGCTCTCCCAGTCCCCAAGGAGTGTGCTATACCTTCTGAAAGGCCTGAGGCAGCACAACTCTTCCACTGCAATGAGATGGAAGACTCATCCTCTGCCCTCAGGGCAACCTCACCCTCTCCATGTATATGGGTGAGTACACTCTCCTGGCTGAGTTTTCTTGGCTTCAGACCCGAGCTTCCATGGTTCTCACTCTGCAAACTCCAATTTGTCCCTTTTGCATCTCCCTTTGTCCAGATTGGCAGTGGTTCCATTTACACCAACAGTCTCTTCAAGCACTCCAGGACTTCTCCATCATTCCCTTCACAGTTTCTCCAAAATCTTCCCCTTAGCCATCAAAAAAACCGTTCCAACATATCTGGTATTTGCAAACTGCAGCAGTACCCCAGTCTCTGGTACCAAATAAATTCTAGTTTGCTACTGCCTGAATGCAACACACCAGAGATGGATTGGCTTTGAATAAAGGGGGATTTATTTCATTAGTTCTTCAGAGGAAAGGCAGCTAACTTTCAACTGAGGTTCTTTCTTACGTGGTTAGGCACAGGATGGTCTCTGCTGGCCTTCTCTCCAGGCCTCTGGGTTCTAACAACTTTCCCCAGGGTGATTTCTTTCTGTATCTCCAAAGGCCTAGGCTGAGCTGCAAATGCTGAGATGAGGTATGCTGAGTTGTTTGGGCTGTGCTACATTGAACTCTCTCATTTAAGCACTAGCCAATTAAATCAAACATCATTCATTACAGCAGGCACGCCTCTTAGCCGACTGCAGATGTAATGAGCAGCAGATGAGGTTCACGTACCATTGGCTCATGTCCACAGCAACAGAACTAGGTGCTTTCACCTGGCCAAGTTGACACCTGAACCTAACTACCACACCCCTACTCTGTGTCTCTTGGAGATATCATCATACCCCCAGCTTCAACCTTTAAGGCCTCCTCAAGGAGGAGCATCAGCCCAAGCCTGCATCAGGATCTTAAATGATAGACAGATCCCCCCACAATGCTGCTTCCTGCATAGCATTTTATACCAACCAGTGTTCACTTCTGGAATGTTAGATCTCTTTCCTACAAGAAAATTGAGCTGAGTCCTACATTATGCTAAGATATACAGGTATATTAAGGTATCAAACACAGAAGAAAACTAGTGTCTATAGATATTATTTTGCACATCAAATAGATCCTTAGCCCTCTTTAGCAAGTGTTTGTTGGAACTATTCAATATCCAGCCCTGTCCTGGGTACTGTAGAAAATATAAGGGCCGCCTTAGACCCTGTCCTTCTCTTCAAGGCACTTACTTTCACACCAGTGGGAATGGTAGAAGAGGCAATATGACACTGGGGCCAAGAGCACACACTTTGGACTTAACAATAGGTTTGCTACTTACAAGCATGACCCTGGAGAAGTTATTTCGCCTCTCTCATCCTCAGTCTGTTCATCTGTAAAATGGGGGAGATAAGATACCCCTTGTAGACTTGTTGCTAGGATTCAATTAGATAATATGTGCAAAACCTTAAAGCAGAGTGACTACCATTTTGTAACGACTCAATCCATGTGGTTAACAAAAATATTCAGGTTTCCCCTGCAGGCCATGCTTTTCCTAGTCCTGGGCCAGCCATAACCATCAGGTTGGCTTGAAATTCATCCTAGAAGCTACAGAGCCATATTAGAGTGACGGTCCCTACCCTTGTGGAGCTCATAGACTGTCCTGAGTGCTCGTCAGATCTGCAGCCAGATTCCCTGGGTTTCATCTTGTGCTCCACATTTGCAAACTCTGTGCAAAACATTCAATATCTCTGAGCCTCGGTTTCCTCATCTATATGAAATGGAAAGAATATGTCAAACGTTGAGTTACAGTGAGGATTTAAGGGGGGGTGCATTAGTTTCCTGTGGCAACTTCAGTAAAGTGCCACAAACTGGGTGGCTTAAAACAATTGTATTCTCTCCCAGTTCTGGGGCACAGACATCTAAAATAAAGGTGTTGATAGGGCCATGCTATCTCCAAAGACTCAAGGGGAGGCTCTGTCCCTGCCTCTTCCAGCTTCTGGTGGTTCCAGGTACTCCTTGGCTTGTGGCTGCATCACTTGAATCTCTGCCCCCAACTTCATATAAACTTCTCCTCTCCTCTCTGTCTCAAATCACTCTCTGCCTTTCTTTCATAAGGTTCCATCTTTGGATTTAGGGCCCACACAAATAATCCAGGTTGATCTCCTAAGACCCTTTTACAAAATGAGGTCACATTCACAGGTTCTTGGGGTTAGGACATGGGCATATATTTTGGGGGGCACCATTCAAACATCATAGGAGATAATCCAGATTATGGGTACTTGATGTGCATTAAATATTTCATAGTTATCATCACCATCATTGTTATCATTGTCACTCCTCATAATCCATGTTAAGTGTCTCATCTATATCCCAGTGTCTCTTTAGGACTGAGTCCAGTTGTAATCTTCAGCTCACTGCAGCTCGTTCTAAACTACAATATTCTATTTTCTACTTTAGGTGGTTGGAGCTTCTCCTGGTATCCCCCATTGCCTCAAGTCCAGTTCCAACTGGATTCTCCCTCGGGTTATGCTGCTCTTTCTCTCATTATCACCAACCATTTGAAGTCTAGCCTACTCTCTTGATATTAGACCTGGGATGCTGATCTTGGTTTATCCCTTGGACTGGATGTCCTAGATTGCCCAGGTGCCTTTTCAGAACTGGCCCTCTGCAACCCAACAGTCCTGTCTCCACCCTTCCATTTGAGTCCCTGCATTTTCCTGGTTGTAGCTGAGGGACCAGCAGCATGCCCCCACCCTCAACAGGGAATCTTCTAAATATCTAATGCCTAGCATGCCTTCCCAACCAATTAAATGAGAATTTCTTAGGGAGGGGGGCTGAGGGGTCAGTATTTGTTTGTTTCCCAAATGGCTCCAGTGGGCAGCTAAGATGGAGAACCCTACTCTAGGGCATAAGCATGCAAGAATGCTATCAACCGTCCCAAGCATTTGAAATAATACCCAAGATCATCTTCAAGCCTGGGTCTAACCCCCTGTGCAGATGTTATAAGAAATGGGCTATTCTTCCTAAATTATGTGAAATTGGCCATGTCTGTTAACTTCCCTGAAGCACAGGGAGGTTCCTTGTGTTTAAAAGGGAGAGAACATTTATCTCACAGAGCCGGGGTATGGCAGTAATGGATGTTGACATCTAGCAGTATCTGGCCCATAATTGGAGCAAGTCACATGCCCTTCTTCTTCCCTTACCCTGGAATTTATAAAGAGTTCAAATCCAGTTGCAGAGGACAAAACCGTACGTTTTACAAATGTTCCTTCAGCCCTGAAAAAGGGTTAATCGTTCAGCTTAGATTCTTTAACAAATGTTCACTTGATTTGGGTTATGCTGATTTGCTAGCTGCCAGAATGCAATATACCAGAAACGTAATAGCTTTTTAAAAGGGGAATTTAATAAGTTGCAAGTTTACAGTTCAAAGGCCAATTAAAGAAAGTCTATATAAATGTCCAATCTAAGGCATCCAGGGAAAGATACCTTGGTTCAAGAAGGCTGATGATATTCAGGGTTTCTCTTTTGGCTGGAAGGGCACAGGGCAAAGTTTGTCGGCTTTCTCTTCCAGCTTCTGGTTTCATGAAGCTCCCCCAGAAGAGTTTTCTTTCTTCATTGCCAAAGGTCTCTGGCTGTGCCAGTTCTCCTCATGGCTCCTGTCATTCTATCATCATTCTCTGCTCTCTCAGAATCTCAGCTTTCTCCAAAGTATCTCCTCTTTTGTAGGATTCCAGTAAACTAATCAAGACCCACCGGAATGGGTGGAGTCACAACTAATCAAGTTTAATACTCACATTGATTGAGACACATAACCCAATCATGTTTCCAACCTATAGTATCAAGTAGGGTTTAAAAGAAACCGTTGCTCCCATAAGACTGATTAGGATTAAAATATGGGTTTTTTTGACATTTGCACACCAATGTTTATAGCAGCATTATATATAATTGCCAAGAGATGGAAACACCCCAAATGTGCATCAACAGACAAGTGGCTAAACAAGCTGTGATATATATATGTAGATATACACGATGGAATATTAATGCAGCTGTAAAACAGAATAAAGTCATGAAGCATGTAACAACATGGATGGACCTTGAGGACATTATGCTGAGTGAGATTAGCCAGAAACAAAAGAACAAATACTGTACGGGCTCACTAATATGAGCTAACATTAGTGAATGAACTTGGAGAATTTCAATTAAGAACAGAGGTCATCAGGAGATAAAAATAGCTTAGATATTGAGTAATTGGAGCTGAAGGGATACAGATTGTGCAACAGGACTGACTAAAAATTCAGAAATGGATAACACAATTCTACCTGATTGTAGCACAATGATGTGAGTACAATGAATGAAGCTGAATGTGAGAAGGATAGAGGGAAGGGGGCTGAGGGCACATATGAAACCAGAAGGAAAGAAAGAATGATAAAGACTGAAATGGTATAATCTAGGAATCCCTAGAGCGTGCAATGATAGTGACTAAATGTAAAAATTTTTTAATGTTTTTGCATGAGGAAGAACAAAGGAATGTCAACATTGCAGGGTGTTGAAAATAGATGGTCATTCATATTTTAAAACTTCAACTTCTGTGTCAGACTAGAGCAAAAAATATTTATTTGGTACAAAATTTATTTATTTATTTTTACATGGGCAGGCGCAGGGAACCAAACCCAGGTCTCTGGCATGGCAGGCAAGAACTCTGCCTACTGAGCCACCATAGCCCCAAAATTTATATTTTGACTAGTGCATTTTCTAATATAACTTATATGGACAGATTAATTGAATACCATAAGTACATGGAACATTGAATATGACATGAGATTTTATAGGTTCGTCCAGTGTGATGCCCCATTAAATTCCAGAGTGATTTGAACAATAAATAAAGAGGTATTTGCAAAGTCCTGTTGGGGGAATGGTGGAAAAGAGGGGAAATTCAACTTCCCCATTTGGAGAATTCCTCATATTCTCACAAGCAGTGGGGACAACCAAATCAAAAGGCCGAGCCCTCAATCTTGGGGTTTGTTCATATGAAACTTAAACCTTCAAAGGATAGGCTAAGCCTACTTAAAATTAGGCCTAAGAGTCACCCCCAGGGAACCTCTTTTGTTGCTCAAATGTGGCCTCTCTCTCTAATACAGCAAGTGAACTCACTGCCCTCCCCCTCTCTACTATGGGACATGACTCACAGGAGTGTAAACCTCCCTGGCAATGTGGGACAGAAATCCTAGAATGAGCTGGGACTCAGCATCAAGGATTGAGAAAACCTTCTCGATTGAAAGAGGTAAGAGAGAAATGAGACAAAATAAAGTGACAGTGGCTGAGAGATTTCAAACAGAGTCGAGAGATTATCCTAGAGGTTATTCTTATGCATTATATAGATATCCCCTTTTTAGTTTAAGGTGTTTTAGAGAGTCTAGAGGGAATTGCCTGAAACTGCAGAGCTGTGTTCCAGTAGCCATGTTTCTTGAAGATGAATGTACAATGATATAGTTTTTGCAATGTGACTATGTGATTGTGAAAACCTGGTGTCTGATGCTTCTTTTATCTATGGTATGGACAGATGAGTGAAAAATATGGATTAAAATAAATAAATACATGGTGTATTGGAGTAGATGGAGGGAAATACCTGAACTGTAGAGCTATGTTCCAATAGCCTTGTTTCTTGAAGATGATTGTATAATGACAATAGCTTTTAAAACGTGACTGTGTGATGGTGAAAACCGTGTGTCTGATGCTCCTTTTAACATGGACATGGACAGATGAGTATAATATATAGATAAAAAAATAAATAATAGAGGGAACAAAGGTTAAAATAAATTGGGTAGATGGAAATACTAGTGGTCAATGAGAGGGAGGGGTGACGGGTATGTATGTGTGAGTTTCTTCTTTTTTATTTCTTTTCCTGAAGTGATGCAAATGTTCAAAAAAATGATCATGGCAATGAAAACACAACTATGTGATGATACTGTGAGCCACTGATTGTATATTATATATGGAATGTTTGTATATTAAGACTGTGTGTTTGCATGCTGTTTTATTAATGTTAAAAAAAAGGGAATGATAATAATACACTACAATTCTTTTCCTAAAAAATAAATAAATAAATAAATAAATAAATAAAATAAATAAATACTAGGGGGAACAAATGTTGAAACAAATTCAGTAGATTGAAATATTAGTGATAAATGAAAGGGATTGGTAAAGGTTGTCCTGGTTTGAAAGGATGTATGGACCCTAGAAAAGCCATGTTTTAATCAAAATCCCATTTCGTAAATGCAGAATAATACCTATTCAATACTGTCAAGAATGATTGTTAAACTGGATTGGGTGACATGTCTACACCCATTTGGGTGGGTCTTGATAAGTTTCTGGAATCCTATAAAAAAGGAAACATTTTGGAGAATGAAGGAGATTCAGAGAGAGCAGAGAATGCTGCAGCACCATGAAGCAGAGAGTCCACAAGCCAGCAACCTTTGGAGTTGAAGAAGGAAAATTCCTCCTGGGGAGCTTCATGAAACCAGAAGCCGGGAGAGAAAGCTAGCAGATGACACCGTGTTCACCATGTGCCCTTCCAGCAGAGAGAGAAGCCCTGACTGTGTTCGCCATGTGCCTTCTCACTTGAGAGAGAAACCCTGAACTTCATCGGCCTTCTTGAACCAAGGTATCTTTCCCTGGATGGATGCCTTTGATTGGACATTTCTATAGGCTTGTTTTAATTGGGACATTTTCTCAGCCTTAGAACTGTAAACCAGCAACTTATTAAATTCCCCTTTTTAAAAATCATTCTGTTTCTAGTATTTTGCATTCCGGCAGCTAGCAAACTACAACAGGGGTATAGAAAAAAATAAGGGGAACAAAGGTTAAAATATATTGGGTAGATGGAAATACTAGTGGTCAATGAGAGGGAAGGGTAAGTGGTATGGTATGTATGAGTTTTTTCTTTTTATTTCTTTTTCCAGAGTGATACAAATGTTCTAAAAAATGATCATGGTGATGAATATACAACTATATGATGATATTGTGAGCCATTGATGGTACCCCATGTATGGAATGTTTGTATGTTAAGAATGTTCATGTTTGTATGTTGTTTTGATTTGTCAATTAAAAAGAATTTAAAAATAAAATTTAAAAAATAAATAAATAGATAAAACAGCTTTTCTAGCATACATAAATCCTTTCAAACCAGCACAAGGGGCAATTTCAGAACTCCCCTCCAGGGTGAATAAATAGGGAGAGAATGTGGTGAGGCTGACTGTGGCTGCAGGCCACAAAAGCTTGTAGTTGCCAAGGTTCCATTCGTTTTCCTGCCAAAGGAGAGACCCAGGAGGTTGGTGGTTCCAAGCTGCTTGGTCTTTCTGTGAAGTTTAAGAGTTCTTGTTCTTGAGCATCCAGCTTTTTTCTTAGCCATTCTCGTGAAACAAGAAGCAGAGTCCTCTGTTAAACCAGAAGCTGGCACCCACCAGATTAGGAAGCAAACAATTTAGACTTTGCCAAGAGTACAGCGCTGTTCCTGCCTTTTGCCTTCCTCATGAACACCCCATGGAATCCTCCTGTCCAAACAAACAAAAAGCCCTTTCCCTTGTATTTTCCATCCTTTTATCATTCTAACATGTTTGCAAATAATCCTATTGCAGTTCTTTTCCCAGATAGCGAAGACAGAGAAGTGTGTCTTACTTTTCCCCTGGTGCCCAGTATAATGTCTGGCACCTTCATCCAGTCATGTATTCAGTTACTATTTATGGGGTACCTACTATGTGCCCAGCCACAGTAGTGCCAAGCCCCTGTGCTTGCTAAGTGCCTGGCACATAAAAGACAATGCACAGAAGTGTTAAATGTATTTAGAACCCACCTACACAGATGAACTGGTTTGTAGATCATTCATATATTAGCAAACTTCCAGTGAGCCGTGATGTTCTCCAATGTCTTGATCAGATTGTGTAATCCCACAGGAACTTCACCAGGAAAGGAATCTTAGAGCTCATTTAGTCCTTTGGATCCCAACTCTGGATCCCCAAGTGATTCTAATGTACAGCCAAGGTTGAAAACCACCCGTTTAGTCTAACCTTCAGCCTAAAACAGATGCCTCCCCTGTTTGCACTTGTCTCATGCGAGCCAAGGACCTACATGATCTGACTGCTATCTGTCCTGCCCACCTTGCGTCCCATCCCTCTGGTCACTATGCCCAGCCACACTGACCTTTTCTCCTTTCCTGGGTGCACCAAGTTAAATTCAGATCTGTGGACTTTTGGCCATCTGATCACTCAGTCTCATTTTAAATGGTATCTTCTCAGAGCACCTTTCTCTAACTACCCAATATAAAGTACCAGTATAAACCCACTCCATACACACACACGTACATACACACATGTGCATGCGGTCATTCTTTTACTTTCCCTTCTTTTATTGTGTTTTAAGCACCCATCACTAGCTACAACTATCTTTGTATCTTTTTGTTCACTTGTTTAATGTCTGTCCACTACAATGGAAACTTCATGAAAGCAGGGAAGGTGTATATCTTTTCCACCATTGTATTCCTGTGCCTAGCACATAATAGATGCTTAATAAGTACTAGTTAAATGAATGAATAAATCAACAAATAATTCACTCAACTCCTGGAAGGGGATCCTTCAGCCCCTACTTGCGTACTTCTGGTAATGGAGGGAGCTAGCTCATTCCTACCCCAGGTGAGCCCATTCCATAGTTAGTTGAAATTGTGAGAAATCTTTCCCCAGTACCACACTGACACCTCTTCCCTCCCTCTCCCCTCCCCCCACTGGCCCTATTCTCATTCTCTGTAGCTGCCACAGACACATCTTCTACATGACAGCTCTTCAAGTATTTGAAGACAGTTACATTTATCCTTCTGCCTTCTATCGTCCAGGTGAACCATCCCAATTCCTGGACATGTTGTCAAGAAACCTAGCTCTGTTTGCTTTAGATGACTGCCCATAAAACACTTCTGTTTCCTTACTCTGTAAATGGTCTATGTTTTTATTTTGCAAGAAAACTGCTGACACACCACAGGGTGGGGCCTGAACTTGAACTATTCCCTACCACCATGGGTAAGAACCCAAGTGTTCACTTTACAGGCCCCCAAGCAACATGCCTCTGGTTGCATCAATTCCTATGGGAAGTTCTTGGGAACTTCCTAGGAAAAAATGAAGGCAGTGTGGGAAGGGGCGGATCCCACAGTAACTCTCTGCAGTGAGGGTGTAATGAGAGGAACATGAGATTGCCTGCCTTTGAGTTCTATCACTCCTCCCTCAGCCTTCCTTAATCACCCTTTCCAAAGTAGCACACACCCCACCACCACCTCCATCGACCAGCTCTTTCCATCAGTTCTAATGCTGGATTTGCCGTACAGCACTAGTTATCTATTTAGTCACTTGGTTATTAGTGCCCGTCCCTTTGACAAGAATGCAAGCTCCCTCGAAGGGCAGGGACCTAGTCTGTCTTACATAACATTGTCTTACACAGCAGTGCCAAAATGGTGTCTGGCACAATGTAAGTCCTTGATAAACAGTGAGGGGATGGATGAAAGAATGAAAGAATATTACTTACTGGCTGTGTGATCTTGGACGAGTCACCAGCCTCTCTGAACCTCAGTTTTCTCTTCTAAAGAATGGGGGTGGTGGAGAGGGACTAATAATTCCCTCATCACCAGGCTGTTGTAAGCACCAAATCAGGTGATGTCACCAGCTACAACTCTATTAAAAATATCTGTGGCTATTGTATCATCCACTTATGCAGGGCTGGCCCTTTGGGTGGATAAGTCATTGGCTGCCTCTTAGGCATGTGTGGAGGGGCCTGATTGCCCCCCAAATTATTATGGTTTTACTGCCTGAAAACCATTAGGCAGGCACCATGTTCCCCCCAAAATAGAACTGCTTCCCTAAGTTTGAAGATGGGAGGTAGAGAGGTGCAGATAATGGAGAAGATAAACTCTATCTCAACTGCTTTCCTTTAAGGCACACCCCCGCCCCTACCCGCAGTCTTGCTAATGTTATAATGCTTCAGACGCACAAGCCTGGATTACTTTCACAGCCAACTATTTTCAAAAAGGAGGGATGGACTTCACTATCATTGACCTATCTTTCCAGCCTGGCCAAGGACTTCAGAGGCATTTTCCATCTGGCTCTCACTTCTATCGGAACACACATTCCATAGAGGGAAACTTCACAGTGCAAGTGTTTCCTGTCTCAGCTTTGCCAAAAGAAACCTGGGCTCCAAAGATGGGGCTCAAGGCAAGGCTTTGGCCCCAACAGGTCCGGGAGGATTATCACTGTCTGGAAACAGAGGTGAGTAACCCCCTGTGCTTTAGGAGTAGTGGGAAGAAGTAAATGTAGGAGAAGCATTTTCCCAACTTCCAGGTGATGTCCCCACTCCAGCCAGCTCAATTGCCTGCTATTCCTGATGTCCTCCTGAAGTCCAACCATTTATTGAACCAGCAGGGATTCAGCCCCTGAGCTGAGCTGGGGACATCCATGGCCTTCTGTTCTCCAAGGTCACATGCAGTAGTGAGAGAAACAGAAGAAAATGGCAAGCAGATTGCAGAGTGACACATAATGATAGAGGCAATTACTTCTAGAGGGCTAAGGTGCTCGAAATGAGGAAAATAGAGGAAGGCCATTTAATAAGGCCTGGGAAAGTCTGGGAATGCTTCCTAGAGGAGGAGGTAAACTGAGGGTAGTAGAACAAATATGAGGTAACCCAGGACAAAAGGGAGGAAGGGCTTTGCAAGTCTGGGAAATAGAATGTGCAAACAAGAGTCCAGTGGCTTCAGGGAAATGCAAGAAGGTTGCTTTGGGTGATAGGAAGGGTGAGTAGTCAAGGAAAGCCTGGAAAAGTGAAAGGCATAAGATTATGAAGGCCTAATTGTCTGTACTGAGGCAGGTTGAGCTTATATTATTAAAAGGAAGCCAATGAAGAAGCTTAAACACAATCAGGTTTGTATTTAGGTGTATTGCTGCAGCTTATAGTTTGTAGGATGGATTCTGGAAAAGGAAGTTCTATAGAAGATTGGAAAACAAATAATAAGCTAAGGTCAACTGCACCTAAATGATGGCAACAGTAGGGATGTGGCTGTGGCTACTGAAAAAGGTCATGGGAAGGAGCTCAGCTCAGGGCAAGGTTTTAGAGTCACAAGGACCTGGACCCTTCAGCATGCCAGTAAACTCTCAGAGGTAAATGCTGCTAAGTAAGAGGATGCTAAATTCCATAGCCTTACCTGCTCAAGTTAGGAAGTCCTGAGTCTGGATATTGTCAGCCTCCAGGTCCTAATGGTGGGGCCCTGGGCAAGGCAACAAGCTTTCCACCCATTCCCTTCCTCTGGAAAAACGATGTTGCCTGTCTTATCCTTTTCCCAGGTTGGAGGATTTGAGGTATAAATATCAAATGTCCAGTACCCAGATGGGCACGTGGATGATCCTTAATGTCCACATAAAATACCTTTCACATTTGTCCCTATTACTGAGGAAGAAAGGACCTAGATGCTGCCTCCACCAGCCACCCAGATCAGCAATGCCAAGTACAGTGACTATGGGCTGCTGAACATCATCTCAGACTTGGAAAAGTATCATCACCTCCCCACCAGACGGAGACAAAATGAATGCCAACATCTGAGTAAGGAGAACAAACACAGGATTCTCAACAACACTCAGCCCACAGGTATTTGCTGAAAGCCTTCTGTATGCCCAATACTACAAACAGGGGCGACCCTAACAGAGAGCTGATCTTGACCTCAAGAAGTGTCCAATCTTGAGAAAGAAATTATAAACCCATGGAAGTACTGAAGAACAATGGCTCTTTTCATTTCTTATCTTAGTGGACTTCTTCATAGCTTTGCCCCTGCTGACCTTGCCTTCCTTCCTGAAACTCACTTTGCCCCTAACTTCCAGAGCACCGCTCTCTATTCTGATGGTTTTTCATTCTCCCTCTCTGGTTCTCCTTCCATATGCCTTTAACTGCTGCTTGTCCCAAGGTTCTTTGGTCCTCTCGCTTTCTCACTGAACTCAGCTGCCTCCATCATCATATCAAAGTTCACAGCTTCAGCTACTCAGGCATCACCATCTACTTTGCCGCCCCAGTTCTCTCAGCCAAGAGCTATGTAGCATAGTGGTTAAAAGCGCAAGTGTGACAACTGGCTATCTGGTTTTAAGTCTCACTTCTGCCTCTTATCTGTTGTGTGACCCACAAGTGCCTGAACATCTGTGCTTCCATTTCCTTAATTGTAAAATGGGAACTTTAATAATATCTATTTTATAGAGTTGTTAGGAGGATGGAATTAGTTAATATTTCTAGAAAGTGCATCAAACAGTACCTAGCACATAGTGAAGGATGTATAAGGACTTGTGATTATTATTACCTTCGGTTCCTCCTACTCCTTCAAACTCTACAAATGATTTGTCCTCAACTGCAGCAAATTCATCCCTTCTAGATTCTTCTTCTCCATTCCCATTGTCACTGGGTTCCAACCTTCATTATCTATGGCAGAAGTTCTCAAAAATGAGCTGCACTTGATTCCACAACCACCCATGAAAGTCCCCAGGGGTTTAGGCAAGGTATCATCTGGGTGATGCTCATAAAGCTAATACCAAGACCTTCCTTCTCAGTCTAAGGGTCCCTGGTTCTAGAACCTGTGTCCAGTCCAGACCAATATGAGCCAGCATAGCAATCAGAAAAGGCTGCCCCTCTATGCCCACCCACTTCCCAGAATTCCATCACCCATTCAGCCTTCCTACTTTGCTTTCCTACCATCAGTTCTTCCTTATGTCCAGGTGCCTTTCAGTGTAAAGACAGGTGGGAAAAAGAAAGCAACCTGGCCTTTTGGCTCCACTTGTTCTCTTTCCAGGGTCCCCTCCTTCTGGATTGATAAGGGTGAGAACACTGAAGCCACAGATAAGACCTTGGCCCTCAGCTTCTGTCTGTCATTCCACTCCCTCTCGCTCAGCTTTGAAGTTCCAAAAACCCTGCCTCTACAACCTGATTGTGTTATCTTCGCAGTGAGGTGACTGAGCATAGAATGACTTTATGGTTTCCTATTAAGCCATTCTCCCCAAAGTCATGATATCTTGTAATCAGAGAGAGAAGAGGGAGGGTGCTTTGGAAGGGGAGAACTGGGCACCTCCTAGCAATTAGCAGACCACTGGGCACAGCACAGAGTAGGTTCTCAATGTCAGTTTGGAGAATGAAATGGAAAGACACATAGTAGGTGCTCAATGCATGAGTTTAACAGTTGTCAATTGGGCAACATTTGGTATGGTCTGGAGACATTTTTTATTATTTCACAACTCGGAGTAAAGAGTGCTCCTGACATATGTAGGTAGAGGCCAGGGATGCTGCTAAAATCCTACAATGCACAGGACAACCTACACACACACACACACACACAAAATATCTAATTGTGCTGAGCTTGGGAAAACCTAGCTTGGAAAATGGAGGGAGAAGGAAGGAAAAAAGAGAAAGATACTTCCGCTAATACAAAGGATAAAGTATCATGACACTTTTGTGCCGCTGCTCTTTAATCTTCAAGTTTCTGTACTCATAAGGGGCCTTGAAGCCTACTATGGATCTAAGGAGATCACAGCAAGATCTATTTATTTCCTGATCTGCAAGAGCGGACAGATTCATTTGGGAGAGGACACATGTTCATGGTGCCAGACACCTTATTTCAGTCCTGGCTCTGCTTCCAACTAGCTCACCATCTTTGGGCATGTCACTTCAATTGGCTTTTCTTCAAAAGGAGAGAGCCAGGAGGGGGCTCAGGGCTGTCTGGGGGACATTGATTTTTCTAATTCTGTGGCAAAGAGAGCTCCTCGGGCAGTGAGAAGTGGAGGACCCCCGAGCGGGGTGGGTCATGTGGGCTGGAGAGCTGGTGAAGGCCTCCTAGAGAATGGGTGCCTGGGGCATACCCAGAACAGGAAAGGCTGAGCGTGACTCGGTTTGAAGTAGAGAGAAGAGAACAAGCCAAGACTCGCCATGAAATGACCGCTTGGCACGATGTAGTTGTCAGAAGTGCTACCCGCTCTTCCTCAGGAGAATGAAGGAGTCCTGAAGCTAAGAAGACAGGGATTACAGTCGTCCTCCTGACAGCCCAGAAACCACAGCCAAACGCTATAAAGACCTTTTATTCACGCTGCAGAAGGTGAAAGGTGAAGACATCTCCCGGCCATCTACTTCAGCTGTTCTCCAAATTTGCAAGTAGAGAATGCCTTTTCAGCAGAATTTCCTCATAATTTTATTTGTATTTACAGTATCGATTTATTAAGAGAGCACATAATGGGGGAAAAAATTGTTGGGTGTTATCATATGAAAGTGAATCTGTTTTAATCATCACGAGCAGTGTCAGCGTGCTTCTGAAAAATCGTCGGGGGTGCGTGGGGCGCGATGTGCCGTGGTCTCCATGTCATGCTGGGGGCGGCGCTGGGGACGGCGCTGGGGGCTGGCTTTCCCAGTGTGCTTTGGGCCCCTCCCTTCCCCCCACACACACACTTGTATGCAATAGGCTCTTCAGTGGTCACTAGAAAAAGTCTTGGTAATGGATGGCAATGATGGTAGCACAGTCTTATGAATGTAATTAATGCCACTGAAGTGTCCACTTAAAAAAGGATTCAGATGGGAAATCTCATGTTATATATATGCTACCACAATTGTAAAAAATCTAAAATAAATGGTAGCTAGGAAAAAATCATCTTGCAGATCATGCCACCAGGCTTCAAGAGGGAAAGGGAGTCGCTTGCTCACCTATAGTTCTTTACCACCAGGCTCAAAAGGAGAGCCCTGGGTCCCAGCTCCCTGGCTGGCTGCTGCTCACCTCCCCTGCTTCCAGACATCCTTTTCTAAAGGTCTCTCTCTACATGGGGCTTATCACCTCCAGCCAGGACAGCCCATCAGTGTGGGCATACCAGGCAGGGTAGGTGAAGAGAAACACTGTTCTTAGAAGAGATAGTGCCTAGGGGAACCCAGCCAGGACAGAGGTGGCAGAGAAAAATGGCCTGGGTCCTGTACAGAGAGTGTATGGGGGTCAGATTGGCTTTAACACCTAGGAACAAGGATTTTCCAGAAGAGTAAAAACAGCTCACAAGTAGCTGTAGAGGCAGCATCAAGACAGACACTCAGGGGAAGTGATGGCTACACAGGGAAGGAGCCTCTGGAACCGCAGTCAATAGACCTCCAGCCTTCTTGGCCAATAACAGCCACAGCAACCATATCTCTGGGCCGGGGGCGGGGGGGGACACTCAGAGCATACCAGGCAGTGTGCAGAAAACTTTCCCACATGAGCCAACTTAATCCTTATCACCACCCTACAAAGTGGATAATTTAATCACCAGTATAATAAAGATATGAAAAACAAGCCGCTGAATACTTAAATGACTTGTCCAAGGTCACGGAACTAAACACGGTAGAGTTTAAGTTTGAATTCAGTTCTACCTGACTGCTGAGCCCATGTCTGTAACCATCACACCATGTTAGAGGTCTGGAGGCTGAGGTAAAGCAAAGGGCAAGATGAAGACGGGGCCGGAATGTGGAGAGGTGTGAGCAGCAAGCAAGTTGGGGAAAAGAGACTGGGCTCTGCAAGCAGACTGCCCCAGCTCTGTTCCTTGCTAGCTAGGTGACCTGGAGTGCCTGCCCCTCAGTTTTCTCATCCATAAAATGGGGATAATAATAGTAACTACTGACTAAGGTTCTTCTGAGGATTAAATGAGTTAATAATGCATGAAGCGCTTAGAACAGTGTTTGGCACATAAAAAGTGCTATTATTGCTGTTATCATTAAGTGTTGCTGGGCTGCACTGTATGCTTGAGGCCACCTTCCTGAGTGCCAAGACCAGATGTTCCCACTAGGAGCTTCTTCAAAAGAGAAACCTCAAAGGAGGTGCAGGGAAATGGAGGAAACTGACATTGGTTTACCAAAGTAAGGCTTAACAAATGCACAGATTTCCCTTTCTTAATGGGGTTAAGACATCCTAGACATAGCAGAGAGTGCTGTCAACAAGGCTTCTGAGGTCCCCTGTGATATTCTGGTGGTTATTGGGAGAACTGCGGTTGGGCCAGAGGCTCTGGGAGGTGGATCACTGCAGGCTGAGGGATGTGCTCACCTAAAGCCATCAGTGGAACCCTGTGGAGAGCTACTAAAGGCCTGGCCAGGCTTCAATCTAGTCATCAGAAGGAGACAGGGAAAGCATGCTTGTCCAGTTTGCAGGTTACTCAAGACTCAAAGAGAAAGCAAATATATGGAATGGTTGGCTGATAAAGGTTCAAAGCAGTATAACTTTTAAAAGCAGGAAAGAGGGAAGGATGGAAACTAACATAGTAAAGTTGTCAGGGATTAATGTGGCCTTGCCCACCAATCTTAAAAACTGCTCAGGAATAGGCTGAGAGGGTCTGGCTGCAACTTAATACTTCTTCATTGAAGAAATAGAAGAAGAAAAAGGAGAAGGAAAAAAAAGGAAGAGGAAGTAGAAGGAGGAGGAGGAGGGAAAGAAAAGAAAGAGAAAAGGAGAGCTGGGAGGAGGAGGAGGAAAAGAAGGAGAACTGGAGGGGTTTAAGTGCATACCTAATGCAAGTCGACAATATTTATTAGACATGCAGACCCTTTACAAGTAAGACCAGAAAGACTGGGGCTCTGAAGCACTCAGACCAGGACAGAAATGCAGCCTTCACTTCTGGGGAGTGAATACATGGAGGAAGACAGGAACAAACTCCAGTGCCTCCAGGGGAGGGGAGAGGGTCTCAAAATCATACCACGCATGGATCCCATGATGGAATGGGAGGTGTTTAGTTTGGACCAGTTATCTTCAATATTTGAAGGATTATCATGGAGCCAACTAATACAACTAATGCTCTGAGGCTCCAGATGCAGAGCTGAGATCAACTAATAGAAGTTATGCAAGGTTGCAGATTTCAGCCCAATGAATAAGAATAAAGGAGCTGAGCTGTTGAATGAGCACAAGGGCTCCTGGGTGGTGGCGAACTATCTGGAGATATCTTTGGATCTGCAGGGACATCAGAGAGAGTTGCACTCAATGCCCTCTGTGATTGCTTTCAAATCTTAGACTCTGTCATTCTCCGACTTGGTAGTGTAGCTCTTCCCAATAGGTAGCAACAATAACAACTGGAATTTGCAAAGCTCTGTGCTGTTTACAGGTCTCCTTAACACATTTTATCTAAAAGAATACTCCATAAAGTCTGACTATTGCAAAGAGGAATCTTTTCATTGATTGGCTCATTTATTTGTTCACTCAGCAGATTCCTTTTGCATGCCAGTTATGTTCCAATCATGGTTCTAAGAGCAGAGGAAGCAGCTGTTTAAAAATAAAAACATTATCAAAACAGTCCCTGCCTGAGGGAAGTTATAAGATAGTGGCTGGAGATAGGTAACAAACACATAAATATTCATATGTCAGGTTCTGTTAACTGCTATGAAGAAAAATAAAGCAGGAAAAAGAGGCTGAGAATGGCAGCTGGGAGAGGAGATGATTTTAGGGGTATGTCCGTGGGAGGCCTCTCTGAAAGAGCGACATTTGAACAGAGGTATGAATGAAATGAGTGACAAGCAGCCAGGTAGAAATCCGATGATTCCAGAAAGGGAGCAATAAAGGCAAGGCCCTGGGCAGCAGCAAGGGAGCCAGTGTGGCTGAGCTCAGTGAGAGAGGGAGGGAGGTGGGTGGTAAGCTCAGAGGCGCAACTGGGTGTCAGGGGCACATGGCAAGTGCTGCCTTGAGAGCCATGATAAGAACTTTGGATTTTGCTGTTAGTGGAATGGGAAGTCATTGGAGGATGTTAAGCTTATGAAACAATCTTAAGTGTGTTTTTAAATTATCACCCAGAGAATAGGTTGCAAAGAGAACCAAGTGGCAGCACAGAAAAGAGTTACAAGCCCACTGCAATCGACAAGGTGAGAGATGAGGGTGGCTTAGAACAGGAGATAGCAATCGTGGTGGCAAGAAGTGGTCAGATTCTTGATGGATTTTCAAGGTTGGCTCACTGGAATACTGGAATTTGCTAATGAATCTGATGTGGGGAATCAGAGGAGAAAAGTCAGAGATAACTCTAAACTCCAAGCTGAGCACTTGGAAGCACAGAATTGTCATCTGCTAAGAAAGGGAGCCGGGCAGGAGCACCCTTGGAAGAGGAGTGAGGAGTTCAGTCTTGATCATGTTCCATTTGAGATGCCTATTAGGGAGGCAGTTGGATGGAAGTGTCTGGAATTCAGAGAAGAGATCAGATTGGAGATAACAGTTTGGGAGTTATTAGCATATAAATGATATTAAAATCTATGCAACTGTTTGGAAACAGAGAAGGAAATACAAATGACTGGGCCCTGCTGGGGCCACATTTAAAGATAAGAAGACAAGAAGGATTTACCAGACAATGCTGAGAGTTCTGTTGAGGTGGAGGAGGACCAAAGGAGAGTGTTTCCACAAGGAAAGAATGATCACCTGTGTGAGAAGATGCAGCTGGATCAGCAAACCTGAGGATGGAGGCTGAGCATGGAGAATAGATGGCTGGATTCAACAACATGGAGGCTACTGGTTCCCACAGCAGAAGGTGGTTTTAGTGGAAAGAGGGGGAAATGGCAACAGCAAGTCTAGACAACTCTTGTGAGGACATTTCTATAAAGGTTGGTAGGGAAATGGGGGCTTCCTGGAGAGCAGTGTCTGGAGTCAAGGGCACACTTTTATGTCTTTCAATATTATTTTTCAAAAATAAATGCTGTACAAAAGAAACATTAATTTCTGAGGGATATAAGGGATCTGTTGATTGATCCATGCTGACTGTTTAATTATCTAGAGGTCTATTTTAATGAAACACTTCCTTGGATGTGACACACCAGACTGCCAGTGGTTACAAAGCAAAGAAGCCACGTTGAAAGTAGACCACACTGAGCTCGGTGAACACCAATTATCTACAAGAGTCAAAAAAAGCAGGATGGGAGCCTAATTTTTTTTTCATGAAGCAAATATATAAGACAAGGAAAATATGAAGATTAAAATCTCAATATCTTACCAAAGTATTTTTTAAAAAAAGAAAATTCTCCTCTAGCAACTTCCAATCCTAATCTGTACTCACTAAATTTAAAATCTTCATTCACATTTGCATCCATTAACTCATTTAAGCCCCACAATAGCCCAATGCATGGAGATACACAGTTGTCTCATGTACCAGGTATGTACTGCTGCGTAACAGCCAACCCCAAATGCAGGGACATAAGGCAATTAACTGTTTTAATATGCTCACAGATTCTGTGGGTCAGGAATTTGAACAGGGGACAGTGGGGATGGTTGTTCTCTGTTCCATATTGTCATGGGCCTCAGTGGGGAAGACTCAAATGACTAGAAGTTTCTCCAAGAGCTGCGGGCTGGAACCATCTGGAGGCTTCTTCATTCACAGGCCTGGCTGTAACAGCTTTTGGCCAGGGCATCTACATGTGGCTTCTCCAGTATGGCATTCTCAGGGTGCTCAACTTCTTACACACACCTCAAGGCTCCACGAAGGAAAGTCCAAGCGAATAAGGCAGAAACCACATGGCCTCTTCTGAGCTAGCCTTAAGCGTCACAGTGTCACTTCTGTCATACTCTGTTGGTCAATTCTGTCACAACTCCATCCCAATTCATAGACCCTATGGCTCATAAGAATGAGTGCCAAAGAATTTGTGACCTTATTTTAAAACCTGCATGCCTCATTTTGCAGAGAGGAGGAAATGGAAACACAAGGAGGTTAAGTAACTTGCCCAAAGTCATACAACTAGTTGGCAAAGGTTAAGTCTGGCTTCTTAACCACTATATTCTGTAACTTCCCAACTACCTTTTATAAAATAACACTTCTCTGCCCAACACTTCTTATCTTTGCTGCACTGTTTCATTTTCTCTACTGCACTGATCACCACCTAACAATGTTTATTTCTTTATTGTCAGTCTCACCTTTTAAAGCTTTAGAAAGTCTGTCTGTTTCATTGACCCTTATATCCCTATCCCTAGAACAGTGCCTGGTACACAATAGATGCTCAAAAAAATAATTTGTCAAATGAAAGACAAAAAAATCTGTTTATTTAAACAATACCAAATATTTAAAGAAATTCTAAAATTCCTATAAGGTCATTCTTTTAAAATCAGGCTCTGCCCAACCATAACACTTAATGATGGGAATTACAAACACTTCAGACACTCTCAACTCTATCTCTACAGAGTTTGGGATTTATCTCACAGATACATTAGATGGCTTTACTCTCACAAAACTGTTTGAGAGGCTACATATTTCTTGGATGTATATTTTACTAATGATAAAAGAAAAAAAGAAACAAATACCTTTACTAAGCCCATCTTAAATAGCCTTCACAGGAGCCTGCTGTTCTGTCTTTACTTGCTCAGGCATTCACTTATTGAGACTCTCCAATCTCTCATCCCTTCCTCCCATCCAGTTCAACCCCTCCTCTCTCTTACTCAAACCCTAGGCCCCAGTCATGTCAAACTCCTGATAGTTGTCCCCATTGTTTCCAGGTGCCTCTTTCACCTCTACCTAGGATGTCCTTCCTTCTTCTCTTTCTTGTTCTCCTTGACTCAAAATTGAGCATCGCCTGTAGTGGGCTGAATAGTGCCCTCAAAGATATCAGGTCCTTATCCCTGGAACTAGCAAATGTTACCTTGCAGGTTTGATTAAGTTAAAGATTTCTGAGATGAAGAGTTATCCTGGATTATCCTGGTGTCCTCAGTGCCACCACAAGGTTATTACAAGAGAGAGGCAATGGAGGCAGAGAGTGAAGTGATGCAGCTGCAAGTCAAAGAATGCCAGGAGTCACCAGAAGCTGGATGAGGGAAAGAAGAGATTCTCCCCTAGAAACCTTTGAAGGGAGCATGGTCCTACTGACACGTTATTTTTGCATCTGAAATCAATGAAATGGATTATGAACTTGTGTCCTTCGAAACTATGAGAGAAAAATTCCTGTTGTTTTAGGCCACCGCATCTGTGGTCATTTGTTATAGAAGTTGCAGGACCCTAATATACCTTCTCTAGAAAACCTGCTATGACAACCCTTTCCACCACTGTTGGGTTGGTAATCCCAGCTGAAATCTGGGCTTCCTTCCAACAGAGTTCTTCCACCAGGGAATGCAAACGTACCTTCCTCTAGGGGCCAGAATGTAACATCAATGCAGTGCATGAGGTGGCTGATGGAGTCTGGCACAAACCAAAGGGCACATGAACTGCAAATCAACAGGAAAAAGAAGGAACCATAATAGAAAAAATGGGCAAATGGTATGGAAGGTAATTTACTAAAGAGGATACCTAAAAGCCAACAAGCATGTGAAGAGCTGCTCAAATTCATGAGTAATCAGGAAAAAAAGAAAAGAAAAGAAAAGAAAATTAAAATGAGATATCAGTAAAACTGGAAAACCCCCAGAGTTTGTGGGGTTGGGCATTATAAGTCCCCACCACACCTTACTAGTAAAAGTGGAAATGCTGCAGCTGTTATGGAGAGCAAAATCAAATGTGTGTGCACCATGTAAACCAGCAATCTCACTCCTCGATGTATTCCCCAAAGAATTCTTCTCACAGGTCCAAAAGCAGACCATGATGAATTAGTTTACCACAGTAGTTTTTATGGTGGTAGAGCATTGAAGTGTCCTCATGACCATCAGAGGAGGAGAGAACAGGACTACACAACAGACACTTGCCCAGGTTTACCAAGCAGCAGTTGGAAGCTACAGCCCATATGTACCCACCACAACATGGATAGGACCTTAACAACAAGGTTAAATCAGAAAAGTAAGAAACAGAATGTGGCCTCTGAACCAATACCGTGTATGTAAGTTAAGCTCTGTGCATACCAAATCCTATATATTTTACCAGAATACCTACAACCAGAAAGATAAATGCCAAATACATTACAATGTTACCTATGCACAAAGGAGAAGGGACATCAAAAGGAATAGTAGTTTGATAGAAAGATGCAACAGAAATGTATTCTCTCACAGTTCTGGAGGCTATTTCATTGTACGATGGGGGGTGATAGATAAATAGATGGATGGATGGATAGATAGATGATAGATAGATAGATAGATAGATAGATAGATAGATAGATAGATAGATAGATAGATAGATAGATAGATGATAGATAGATAGATATAGACAGATATATGTAGAAAGAGAGAGAGGAATGAGAGGGACTTTGCTTTGTAGGGACAATTTGTGTTAGAGCAAGTGTACAATTAACTAAAGAGTTTGATTAACTCTATCCCCTACATCTGATGCTCAGGTAAAAATTAAAATAGCAAATCTCTTTAAAGATTTTGGTCTTAAGAAAGGCCTCAGATTTGCTGACACTCTTTCCATCAAGGAGTAGAGTCTTATTTTCATTTCCTTGAATAGAAAACAGTCTGCATGGAAGAAGCTAGGCCAGGAAAGGAATTTTCCCTCCCAGGACACTCCCTCCCAGAGCCAGCTGCCATGCCACCAGAGGGGCAGCCCAGCCCCCTGAGGGACAACAAGGATGCCCAGATCACAGTCCCAGATGATCCCCCCCTTCAAGGCATCCCAGCCAGGAGCCAAGCATGTGAGTGAAGAAGCCATCTGAGAAGTACATGCACCAGTCCCAGCTCTTCCAGCCTCCAGCTGTCAGAGTTACATTTGGAAAGTCTTCCCAGCTCAGGCCCCAGACATCATGGAGCAAATTCTTGACCTACAGTATCAATGAGCATAATAAAATGGTTGTTTTATGCCAATAAGTTTGGGGGTAGATATGTAACTAGCTATAAATAACTGAAACATTCCTTAACTAAAGGAGCAACTAAAACTCAGATCCCACCACCTATTTTCCCAAGGAAATGGGCACCTAGATTAGCTCAATATTCTGATTTTTCAAAAGTGGTAGAAATCCAGATTTTTATACGATTTTTAAATATTAGCAACTATTTCAAAAATTCTTCTAAAGCACAGTGGAGGGCAAACAAATCCCACCTATACTTCACAACTAGCCCATGGGTTTGCAAAATCCAGGACTGTAATTAAGTACTGTTTGTCTTTCCCCAGAGGCCTGTGGGCTCAGTTATGTATGTCTCTGTGTGGCTATGTTCTTTGCAGCCCAAAAACGAGACCTCTCAGTCCATCATCAGCTGGGGTCAGCATCAGCTGGGGTCAGCAGACTTGCTACTATGTGAATGGGGAAGGGAGAAAGGACCTGTGTGTTGGAGGATCAAAGAGAAGGGCAGTGAGGCTCAGCCTAAGGACGGTGGTCTAAGAAAAGCTCAGGGGGGCGATGGGGATCAGACAACAGAGGGGATTATGGGCAGTAGTAAGGAATTTGGATCTTATTCTAAGCATAATAGGACTCTTTAAGGAAGGGAGGGAAATGATCCAAATCTCATCTTGATGTCATGCAGAAAATGGCCTGGAGGAGAGGGACAGGAGCAGAATCCACGAGGCCTCCACAGCTGATACCCAGGAAGAAGCTGATGCAGCTGGGTCCCAGGCTGAGGGCAGTTGAGAGAGAGTAGAATGGCAGGCTGGAGAAATATTTGGTTAACAGGGCCAGTAAACCCTGCTGATGGATTGAGGTGAAGGGTTAGGGAGAGGTCAAAAACAAGATGCAGTGTCTGACTTGAGCTTTTTCTAGACCTTAAATGCTGGATAGAGCAGGCCATGGTGGCTCAGCATGTAGAGTTCTCGCCTGCCATGCTGGAGATCGGGGTTCAATTCCCGGTGCCTGTCCACGGCAAAAAAAAAGTTAGATAAAAATCAGATGGAGAAATAAAAATAAATAAATCAGATGGAGAGGAAAAGCATGTGTCTAGTTGGGGCATTCTAATTTGAAAACTTATGAGACAACCAAATGGAGGTTTCAGGATGAAAGTTAGGGGCTGGCTGGAGACATGCTTAAGAAGTTTTTCACATAGGGGTAACATTTAAAGCTGTGAGAACATATAAAATCACCTGGCTTGGCATGGAAGATTGGGGTGGTATTAAATACAGCATGAGAAGTAGACCAACCCTGAGGAACACCAATATTTAAAGACTGGGCAGAGGAAAAAGAAGAGAACAAGAAGGAACAATTAATGACCAAAGTTGAAAACCAGGATAGTTCTGGATGTTTCAGAAACCATGAAAAGAAACTGGTATTGACTTAAAGAATATAGAAGTCTAGAATTAGAAGGTCAGGCCAACTCATCCAACTGCCTAATTTTCATTTCATTTCATGGAAATGTCAGGCCCAACCAAATAGGGGAAGTGACTTGCCCAACATCACAGAGCTGGATAACCTCAGAAGAACTTTATAGCCATGAGAACTGCCCAATAGTGAAACAGACATTCTATTCAGGTGGTGAACTCCCTGCTGTGGAAGAATGCAGAGAGAAGCTGAATGACATAGCTGTATGCCAGAGGATAGTTCTGTGTGTGTTTGGGCTGGTGGTGAGAGGTCTCAATGAGGGAAAGATTTCTCCCAGCTGTAAGAGTCCTTGAATATATGACTCTCAGGTATAGCTAGAATACTTTGTATTTCAGGATTCTTCAGTCTCTTTCATTGGCATGTGAATGGAAAAAATCAAAACCCAAAAGCACAAATGATCATACTAATGAACAATACAATACTTGCACAAATCCACTAACAATAAGCATACATTGTAGAAGTTTCTGGCTGATGTTCTCTAGCTATATCAGGAAAGAGGTAAAATGCATTAGCAGGCTTCTCTGTGGATCTCCCATCACTCAAAGGATCAAGAGCTTGAAGCTGGAAGATTCTGTATGACTAACGTCCCATGGCCCTGTGGTGTGAATGCCAGATCCCATCACTCCTAGGACCACCAGGATCCGTGGGCCAGAGCCTCTGGACCAATGTTCTCAGGATAGAACATGAAGCATTATGTAATCATCACCTTCATAACTTCCCTATGAGGCAAATGGGATTATTTGCCCCCAGTGCTTGGAGGAAAGCAGGGAGAGATAAGGCCACTGAGAGAACATTCACAGGTAAACCAAAAACCCCCAGAGAGTGGTAGGGGTGTGGGATGTATGTTTGTTTTTTTCTTTTTATTTCTTTTTCTGGAGTGATGCTAACGTTCTAAAACTGATCATGGTGATGAATTCACAACTATGTGATGATATTGTGAACCACTGATTGTATCCTTTGGATGAACTGAATGGTGCATGAAGATATCTCAATAAAAATATTTTTGTGAAAAACCCACAGAACATTCAAGGGAGGAGCTCCATGCCACTTTCACTTTTCTCCTCTATCCCTTCAATTTTCCAAACTTTGTAGTGTTTTTCTCTTTTTCTCCTTCCCCTTCCTTCCCTTCATTTCTCTTAGGCCCACCTTCCAATGTTACCTGGAAGCTCTGTTTAGCCCCAGATGGCAGGAGTGCTCTGGTCTCCAGTGTGACAATGGTCAGATGGTCCCTAAAACACGAATGACAGAGGCAAGGGTGGGTGTGATGCAGGTAAAACTTTAATTTATACAGAGAGATACTGGACCCAAAGGGAAATCTCTCTAGGAGACAGTGGGGACTCCACCTTCTCCCGAAAGCAACAACACAGGGGTTGGGAATTAAGTGAGGAGATTGATGAAGCAGAAGAAGACTTACAGAGTGAAATGAGGCAGATACCTGGCCAAGGCAAGTATGAGGAACATTAACTGGGTAGCTTCCTCTGAAAGTGTTCAGAAGCCAGAACACAGGAACGGTAGTACTGACTAAGGTTTGGAGTTTGGCTGAATGGTTATGACAGAAGGCTAGGGGCTCAAGGGAAGAGAGGGCATTGGTGAGAAAATTGTTCTGATGACCCATCTCATGGCCTAGGGTGAGTGGGGAAGCAGTGGGGCCAGAGCTATTGACTGTGAGAAAACGGAGCGGGGAGCATGAAGGTGTCAGAGAATAGGAATCCCGAGGGATGCGGGAGGTGGCGGCTGAGGTGGAACAGAGACGAAGGTCACTGTATTGACAAGGTCAGGAAACAAAGAAGCAGTGTTCTCATGGACACTGGATCAATGAAAGGAGATGCTGAGCCTGAGTATTGTCTTCAGTCAAGGATGAGGAAGGGATGGCTGAGGATAGTTGGAGTTAGAGGGAGAGGGTTTTGCAGGATGACGTGAGCTTCAAAGGTGAAGGCAAGCATTATTACAGGAGTAAGGAGCAAACAAAGTCTGAAAGTAGCAATGAGGAACTACTGGGGAGCCAATCTCCCCAGTCCAGGAGCTATGAAAATGGGGAAATGAACATGCATGCTTCAGAAGCTGCAGAGGGAGCAGGTCCTCTTGAGAAACCAGTTTTTCTCTAAGGCAAGAGATGGAGTATTTACTGGGCAGACTGAGATATAGAACAGTGAAAGATTTGGGAGAAAGAAGGAAGAGAAAGATAGGAGGTAGAGGGGAAATACAGATGGACAAGAGAGCTGGAGGTCCAGAAAACTTTTGCTTTGGAATTCAGTGATGAGATTCGAAAATCTTAATGAGAGACGTAGACTTTATGTGTTTCTTTATGAATGCACAAAGGCCACCTATGAAGTACTCCTGCCAAAATATCAAAACTGAATCTTATTTAGCCTCTACATTCTACTACTAATTTATAGAAAAAAATAGGAAAGAGTAAAATGTTAAATGACACCACTGAATACAATTGGGAAAAGCCACAATTTGAGAAACTTAACAAACAAGCAACTGTTTTTTTTTTCCAACAGCAACAACAAAAAAATCAATGGTGAAGAAAAGGGAGAGAGAAGGAACCTATAATTAAAAGAGACTTCAAGAAATATCCAGGTGTAGTAACATTTTTTTAATTCTAATTTGAACAACAACAAAAAACACTTACTGGATATTCGATGATATCAATGAAATATTGTGAGTCAACTTAAGTCTGATAAGGATATGCTTCTAAAAAAGATAGAGTCCTTATCTTTTGGAGATATGTACAGAAATACAGGTGAACTGGAAGACATCTAGGATTTGCTAAAAAATAATTAGGGAAAGAGGGTGTCGAATGAAAGTTTTCATGAAACGAGATTGTCCATGAGTCGATAATTGATAAAGTTCAGGGAAATGATAAGTTCATGGAGGTTGATTAATACTATTATTCTCTCTACTTTCAAGAATATTTGAAGTCTTCCAGAAAATGAGATAAAGTGGACTCAAAGAGCTTTATCAACAAGAAAATCTTGCTCAATATGTGGGCATAAGTGTAAATCCTACATTTGACCTCAGAATGAGGGAGGCAGACCAGGTGTTTTTGAGTGTCATTGCCCCTGACCCATTTTTTCCCTAAGCCCTGTGGTTTGTTTCACATGATTTTCCAAAGCACAGTACATTTAGGAGCACAAGTGTTCATATAAAAATGGTATGGGGCTTTAGTCAGCCACGAGATCGATAGGAGCCAGCAAATTGGGCATCTGCTGAAAAAGTTAATCCCATCTTTGGTCAAGATTCCAAGAGGATCCTCTGTGCCCAAGTTTGCCCAGACATGCCTGGAAGTGTGTTCAATTCTAGACCCTAGAACTTGTGGGGAACATTATCAAACTATAAACTGCCAAAGTTCAGCTTGGAGAGAAGAATCAGGGGGAGACACGTGAAGACATAGCCTCCATTCCAAGGAGGCAACTTTTGGCTAAAGATGGGGATTTGCTCCACATCAGGACATAGCATGGGACATCACAGTGCTTTTCAACTTTTTCCACTTTATTATCCCTAAGAGCAGAGAAGAGAGTAAGGATATCCCCTGACATCACAGATTTGAAATATTTTTGAAATTTGTCTTGTCTTTAAAAATCATGGAAATTTGCATTCTATGCAACAATATCTTAAGCTGGTAAAGATGATGTTCCAGAAGCATGCATTCATCTTGTGTCTTTCTCTGCCACACTTGTTAGATTGTAAGGAGAGATCTACCCCAGGGTGAGACTTATGGAAGTAATGGACCAAGTTCTGCCTCTTCCTACACCTGTGCCCTTTAGCAAGAAGTGATTTAACCTTTATAAGCCTCAGTTTTATTCATCTGTAAAATGGGATCACTTGTATTTTTCTTGCTAGGTTTATCACACTTATATTTTTCTTGCTGGGTTTATCCAGTATCTTTAGAAAGATACCGGCCCTAACAATTACAATTACCATTTATTGAGCAATTGCAACAAATCCTGTACAGCCAGTTCTGCTGTAATGTTTTTTTGAAAACAGGAATTTGTTCCAGCAAGACTGATATATTAGAGAACAATTTGAGCATAATGCAAATTTCTCATTTGCTTATTCATGAATTAATCTTTGAGAAACTTTAGGTGTAATCAGCTGAACCAAGCCATATGGGTTTACACAAATGAACCTCAAAATCTACCAGTTAGAGGTGGTTCAGTGGTAGAATTCAGTGGTAGAATGGTGCAGTGGTGGAATTCTCACCTGCCGTGTGGGAGACCTGGGTTCGATTTCCAGTCTATGTACTTCCAAAAAAACAAACAAACAAAATTTCAACAAATGGTGCTGCAATAATGGGATACACACATGGAAAAATAATGAAATGTGACCCTGCCACACAGCATACAAAAAATAAATCTACCAGTTAGAAACACAGGGACTTTGTTACATGCCACACCCACCCACATCTGTTGTAACAATGTTGGTATTTGAAGCACATCCCCCACAAAAGGTATGTTCAGGTCCCAACTCCTGGTCCTGTAAACGTGAACCCACTTTCAAATAAGTGCTCTTAAAGATGTTACTTATTAAGGTTTGGCCTCACTAAATTAGGCTGGGCTTTAATTCAGATTATTGGAGCTCCTTATGAGTGGAATGAAATTCAGAGAGAGAGAGAAAGCCAAGAGGAGTAGCCAGAGGCTGGAAGTCAATGGAACTAGGAAAAGAAAGAAGATGTAACCATGTGCATTACCAGTGACAGAAAATTCAAGGACCAAAGATTGCCAGGAGCCAACCCCAGAATGCCACAAATACTTCCATTTTGGACTTCTAGCCCTCAAAACTGTGAGCCAATAAATTCCTGTTCTTTAAGCCAACCTATTGTATGGTATTTGTTTTAGTAGCCAAGAAACTAAAACCAACAACTTTTCCCCTGATTCCAGATAACACTTCCTTGCACTGCTTCATCATAGCTCACAAGCCACAACCCTCCGACACCCACTTCTACAAGCAAACTTTAGGCCTTTTTAAAGATAAAGTGCCATCTTTATTATAGTACTTCTGCATTTCTTAACCATTTAACTTATAAAACTATTACCATTTTTATTATTCCCTAGCTTTGTTCTTTATATATTACTAGTGAAAAGTTTTTGAAGTGCCATTGCCCCTGACCCATTTCTTCCCTAAGCCCTGTGGTTTGTTTCACATGATTTTCCAGTATATTTTAGGAACACATTTTAGTCAAGCACAAGCAGAGCTGGCTTGACTGAGCAATTTACATCCTTTCAATTTTACTCATAATTCAAGGGACACTGTTATTGCCCTCACATTGTAGGCACTCAGTAAATGGCAGCTGCTGCTATTACTAATAATATAACAATTGAAGATATCCAGCAATGCAGAAGGCATTGTCAGCTGCTATGGTACTTCCAGTTAGAGATGGGCAAGCCATTGAATAATCAATGATAGATTTTCATATGGGCGGGCAGCTAAATAAACTGACTTCTACATTGCCTTCCAGTTCTCATAATCTCCAAATCTGGAGCCATTTTACCAAGGAGACTCTATCAGAGGCATCATCAAGCTGCCTTTCTGACTGCCCTCCACCCATTGGACAGGTCAGACAAACCCATGGCCTGGCTATTCCCTCCCATTCAGTGCTGGGAGATGCTTTCTTAGTCTTCCCCTTCCTTGGTGACTCAGCACCTTCACTAAAAAATCGAGTAATCGATTTGCTAGACAAGCTTATGACATTGCAGCCAAATACTCTCCATACAATCTATATAATTACTTGTGGCCCAGATGTCTGATAGGACTGTCACTTCCTGGCCTGTGTCCTCTGTGAAGTAAAGGCCCAAATGAGTTACCAGGAGATACACGCAACTGATCAGAGTTTGCTTCCAGGTCCCTGCAATTATCTAGAGTCTCTACTTCTATGGGCCTCTCTTCTGGATAGCTTTTATGGGATAAATGAATTCTTGAAATCAAAAGCTAAGAAACTCATGTATTCCCCTATCAGCGCATTAGATTGAGAACATCATCTCAAGATATTGGGGAGAGAGAGATGGAGGCAGCAGAGGCACAGCCAGCCCCAACCACAGAGAGATCACAATTGAGAGAGCTCATAGAAATAATATAACATGAGATGACATATTTTAGACATGTTCTCAAATTAAATATGGGGAAAGATGCTTACAAGTCTCTTCTTCACACTGATTTCTAGCACACACAAAAATTGCAAGTGGGAAGTCCCGCATTGCCCCTTTCTAGATTTTTCACCTTAAACAATGTGGTTTCTTTCTCTAAAGCTGTCTTCTCATCTGCACATGGGGACTGCACATCCATTGAAGGGTTGCTAAGTGGCTGTCAAAGTGTATAGCATATAAAGCACAGAGATAGCTCACATTCAAAACATGTTAGTTGCCTTCTCCTTTCAACTCAATTGGCCCGCAGGCTTCAGCGTAGCCAGTGTTTAGCACAGGGGTCCTCCAAGCTGGTGTTTTCTGAACGCTCATCTGTTACGGAGACTCCAGATACACGCAGGGAACCTCATTCCAGTACTGGTCATCGTGAAGTGGGATTCAGAACATAGGGAAGTAGCCCTGGGCTGTGTCCAAGCAGGGCAACTTACCAAAGGACCTTGAGCTGAGATGGGCTCCTCACCCTGCTGTCCTGGGCTTGGTGCCTGGGGAACCTCCAAAGGTCACTTTAATGCACGAAGGGGCAACACAAGCCACCTGCACTTCCTATCTGTGTCTGCATTTTCTCCTCTGAAAGTGAGTTTGCTTTATCCCTGTTAAATGATTCTTTTAACACATGAATCCACTTCATGACAGTGTGTGACATCAACATTTAGTGTTGGTTTGTTTTTCACCAGAGGCCAAGAAGGGAATGATTCTGATATCAATCAGACTCACACAAGGTTTTATTCACTATGAAATATAAGTAATACTTTATTTTTCCAGCGTTGTCAGGAAATAAGTTGTGATCCGTTGACACATGTTATTTGCAGCAGTGGCTTTAGGGTTGAGTCTCAGCAAATTAACATGCAAAAGAATTCCAAGAGGCAGAATGGTCCCATACTGAGGGCTTATCTGGACAGCACTTTAAACTGCTGAGCATGTACTATGTGCTAGAAGCTTCCAAAGACCATCCTTCCTCAGGGTGGTCTTTCCTGACTGTGATGTTCCCCAAAGAATGTGGTCCTCCAGCCCCTAAATATGGCCATCTAATTGCACTCCTCACAAGTGCATTTAACTTTCCATTTCACCTTGTGTTAAATGCCTATTCCCCCCCCGCATCTGCACCATCAGCAGCAATGGTTAACAAAGTCCCCATGAGTAAGGATTTTGTCTGTCCTGTTCATTCCATTAACTAATATGGGAACCCACCCCCACCCCCAGGTGCCAAGCTCTGTTTTAGCTGCTAGAGAGATTCAGTGGAAACTATAGTGGCATTAGGCCCTCGAGGAGTTTACTGTCCTGCATTCAACAATGTATTCCCAGCTCCTACCTCGGGATCTGGCACACCACAGACATTCAGTAAATGCTGTTGACCACGAATGCTGGAAAGTCAGGCCTCCCTGGCTCCTGAGTCCTTGATGTACCCCTTACTCCACCAGGGAAAATCCTCTTGTGTTTCTTCAAAGGTCCTTTGTGATCTGGCTGCTTCTTCTTACTTTGTTCTCACTGTCTCATCTGCCTCCTTTGCAATCCAGTAATGGCAAATCAAACCTTAATCAAGCCATGGCTTTGCAGATGTCTTTGAGGACACCATGCCTTTGAGTACACCAGTTTCTCTGTCTGCCTATCTGACTCAACACTCCACCCTCCAGCCCCTCCTCTGTGAAGCCTCCCCAACCCTCCCTTGTAGGCAGGCCCGGTGCCCTCCTCAGGCCCCTCACTTATAACTGCATGAATGTACCCACCGCACATCCTGGCACGCACTATTCACTCCCTGCTTCCGCGACTAGGCTGTGCGATCTTTGAGAATAGCTTCCACATTTACTCACTTTTGAATCGCCTTTTGTCTCTAAGGAAGCTTTCAACTGCACGTGCTAGAAAGCCCAACTAAAATGGTTTGAATGATAAAGACATTCACTGTCTCAAAATCAAAAGTTTTGTGTGGCAATTCCAGGACTGCCTAAGTCAGAACCTCAGAGGACACTGGAAGGACACAGCTACCTCCCACCTTCCCTCTCATCCTCCCTGCTGGCACTGTCTTTCCTGGTAATGACAAGATGACAGCCACAGTTTCGGGCATCATGCACAGACACAACAACAGCAGCAAAGAAAGGGGAAAATGTCGCAAATGGAGGAAACATCACCTCTCTGATGTTTTTATTTTAATTAAAAAGCATGTCTCCCAGTCATCCAAGCAGATTTCCCCTCGCATCTTATGGGCCCAAAATGTGTTACATTTCCATACCTGGGCCAATCACTGTTGAGGAGAATGAGGCCTTTGTAATGGCTGACTAATTCTTTCCCGCTGAAGGACACAGCTTCAGAGGAGGGTGTACACAGTGCGGGATGTTAGCAAAGAAGTAGGGTCGGAATGGTCAGCCTACAAACCAGTCATGTCTGCCAAATCCCTTGTGACTTCTTACTGTACAGGCAGACTCCTCTGAGGAACAGGTTGGCTGCCCCCAGTGGAACGCATGTCTAAGGTAGACCGAGGTAAATACGGCCTCGTCTGTTGTAGGGAGTGACCAGGTCCCTGGCTACCAAACGCCAGCCAATGAACTAGGTGCTGGAGACACAGTTAAATCAGCCACAGACCCTCTTCTTAAGGAGTTTGATCTACTGCTTAATCCCATTTGTTCTAAAGTATGAGACAGGAAGGGACGATGCTCCCCCTCATTGTACGGATGAGGAAATTGAAGTAAAAATTAGCAATGTGACATTCCTGGCAGCACAGAAGCCTTTCTTAGACAAAAATGATCAGAAATTCAACCACTCAGTTTTAGATCAGATTCTAATTCCAATGAGCCTTTCTTGACCCCAGGCAAAGTTCCACTCCAGGGGATAAGATGAGAAAGGAGCAGAGCACTATGCTTGTGTTCCCATTCTCTCACCAGCATGTTCCTCAGAACACTGGTCCTAGGAGATGTTCCTGGGAAGAAAAGAGTTCTGTGGTCAAATAATTTTCTGAAATGCTGCCTACTAGACTTGCCCTACCTTGGAGATTCATAATTCACATTGAAGCACTGAAATCTCTGAGAGGTCCTACAATAAATAAGCTAGCTTAACTAATCATATCAAAAATGTACCTGCTCACAGAACACTTTATCATTGCCTAACCTCTTCTAACATCCATTCACTCATTAAATAGTTACTTGACGTCAACTTTGTGCCACACACTACATAGTTTTGAGCAAAATAGACACAAATACAATCCATGAGTGCATGGACTTTAAAATATAGTGGAACTAAATTCCACATCACCACAAGGACTGCTCAACTGTGTTAATGAATATTAATATAAAACTTTATAATTCACTAAGTGTTTTTACTTAAATTGATTCTCAAAGATATTTTTACCAACCTATCCATGGTGGCACAAATGGGAATCAAATCTAAGACCATGTTCCCGAGAATATTATCTATATTATCCATGTGTTTCAGAACATCCTTGGATGTATTTTTCAGGTTTAGGCTTGATAACAAAAAGCACCAAAAAACTCAATGGCTTAGAACAACAATGTTTATTTCTCGCTCATATTACACATTGATGGCTGCAGTCCACCACTGTGACACTGTAACGTGTGTCCTATGCTGGAATCCAGGCAGAAAAAGCACCCCTATGTGGGATGTGCCACCCTCAAGGCAAAGGGAAAGAGAGGGCTGGCAGAAACCCATAATGGCTCTTAAGAGAGGGCTGGCAGAAACCCATAATGACTCTTAAAGGCATCTGCTTGGATAGAATATAGGCCACAGCCACATCTGCTCACCAGCCACTGGCCAAAGGAAGTCATACGGACAAACCCAAAGCCCATCAAGTAAACTCATGGGAGACAGTGCAAGTCATGTGGCACTGAGGTGGGGGGGCATCTGTAGTCCTTTTACAGGGAGGGGGCAGGGAAGAAATAATTGTGAACAATAACCCAATGTCATAGGGAAAAGAGTTATGAGGATGGGCTCTGAAGCCACACTGACCTGAATTCAAATCCAGCCCTGCTGCTTATTGGTTGGGTGGTCTTGGTGCTGTTAGATGACCTTGCTAATATTCAGTCTCTTCATCCATAAAATGGCAACAGTGTCAACCCTACAGGGGTGTTGCAAAGATTTAATGAGATAATGCTTACGTTCTTAGCACAAAGTCTGCATAGTAAAATATTCAATGAAAGACAAATACAATTATTCCAGAATTTTCTTTGCATCCAAATCAGTGTTCTCCCAGCTCAGTCTAGGGATTGCTTATAATTCTCACCACTCCCCTTCGCTCAGCAAGGCAACAACTCTCAGCCTAGGCAAGGCCACTGGGACCATGTGAAGTAGAGGAAGTAACACAGAGAGAAAGATGGGACCATGTGAAGTAGAGGAAGTAACATAGAGAGAAAGATAACATGTGACAGACTCGACAAGCTGTTCCTTTAGAAGCCACTTAATCATAGATAAGTCAACCATAGTGCCATAGGTAAATGTATGCCCAAGACAAGTAAACACACCTTGGCCTCCTGGTATCTGAATCTAGCTTTGGAAAGAGAAGAGAATTCTCCCAGGAGTCAAAATGTGAGTCAGTGAAGGCTGGCAAGTTGGAGTCAGTATGGAGGCCTCTAGGTTACCAGTCACCAGCCTGGGTTCCCAGGAGGACAGGTCACTCTCACTCTCTCATTCAAGGAGGAAAAGAAGCCCTGCTTCTTCTAGCTCTGACCTGAACAGCCCAGCTGTGTGCTCCTTCTCTTGTTCCTCTTTGATAAGGGAGACTGGTTTCAGCAGCATGACCCCAAGCCTTCTGCAAACCACATCAAGGTCATTAGCAATGAAGAGGTTGTCTCACAGTCTGCAGTAGCTACCCATCTAGCCTTCAGGGTAACAGTTCTTGGTCCCTGGGAAGTATGTCAGAAGGGTCTGCCTGTGGCCTCCAAATACACTGATGGTCCTCCCTCCACTCTGTCTTCAAGAGAGAGAGAGTTGACCCTCGGAGTAGCTTCTCCCACTTCCCATGAGAATGTCTTCCATGAGAGGGAGCTGAGTTACAGGTGGACTCATCCCAGCTCCACAGTGGTTGCAGAGCCTGGCTCAAATCCTAGCCCTGTGCCTTTGAGCAAATTATGTAACCCATTTAAGGTTTGAGTTCTACATCTGTAAAAACAGGAACATTAATCGATAATTTTTTTCCTCTTCATCCTTTAGCCTTCCTCATAACTCCTAATATCTTATCAGATAGGTGACTGACACTAGTCAATGGATTATTCAATGGAGCTGGAATCATTTCCTAAACAGGACTGAAGCTAGTTGGAGAATTTTTAATTTTTTTTTTTTTAATTTGCATATGGGCAGGAGGCACCAGGGATCGAACTCCAGACCTCCAGCACAGCAGGTCGGAGCTCTGTCTGCTGAGCCACGGCAGCCGCCCTGGAGAATTTTTAATGCTTGCATTTGAAACTTATGTTGTACAAGGCACTTTTACCTGTTTACCAACACTTATCTTCACATTTGTGTTCTGTTGTATTCTTTGTTAGAAAATAGTTGCTACCACAATATGTACAGCTTTCTGCAGGCTTTTTTTTATACTTCAAAAAAGAGAGCTTTTTAAAAGTTGTCCCAGCAGACATGACTCCCAGGGATGTGTACCTTCCTGGCAACGTGGGACAGAGATCCTGGAATGAGCTGAGATTCAGCATCAAGGGACTGAAAAAAACCCTAGAATGAGCTGAGAATTAACATCAAGGGATTGAGAGAACCTTCTCGACCAAAGGGGGAAGAGTGAAATGAGACTAAGTGTCAATGGCTGAGAGATTCCAAACA